>OZ014530.1:188811915-189012103 GCA_963966105.1 Volucella zonaria | reverse complement strand
TGGTTCGATAGAACTTTTTGACATTTGTGACTTTTGAGTGTTACTCTCAGGTCAGTGACTTTGTGGTGTGGTCCCCGGATGTGCATCATTTTCGTCTTCGCCGCATCTAAAACTAAGCCATTATCGTGACACCAGTTTACAGCTTTATCGAATTCTGCCTGCGTTACTTGTAAACCAGTGACAGGACACCTATGACTAACGACTATCGCTGTACCATCCGCGAACGCGAATGGAAT
Source organism: Volucella zonaria (assembly GCA_963966105.1). NCBI lineage: Eukaryota > Metazoa > Arthropoda > Insecta > Diptera > Syrphidae > Volucella > Volucella zonaria. Next base: position 189,011,867 of record OZ014530.1, on the reverse strand, counting down.
GCCATTTGTAAAGACTCGTATTAGCTCGTTCGGGAAAGGTATGAATAACAGGGGTCCTAGAATTGAACCTTGGGGCAGTAGTCTCTTTGCTAAGGACGCTCTTAATTTTAACTTTAAAAGTTCTTCCACTTAAATAGTCTTGAAGCCAGTCGGCCAAGGTATTCCTGATTCCAAGGCGGCTTAAGGCTCCTATCAGCTTTCCATGATTCAGGGTGTCAAATGCTTTGCTAAAGTCTATAAACACGAAAAAGACGTGATGATTTTTATTGAGGCTTGTGTTAATGGTATTCACAAATTCACCAAGGAGTTTTCTTGCACTTTTACTTTTTTGGAACTCGTATTGTTTTTCATGGATTATCTTTCTTCCTCTAAACATTTTTCTATCACAGGCAGAATTGGAATCGGCCCTATAATTTTGTATATTGCTTTTAGCACCGCCTTTGTAGATTGGTCTTACAATAGATGTTTTTAATATAGTTGGTATCTTGCGTAAATGAACGCAACTCTGGTTAATGATCCTCGTGATAATTGGAGCAAATACATCCGCATGCATTTTAATGTTTCTCGTTTTAATGCCATTGATCCCTTCTGATTTGTTTTGATCTAGTAATGTTAATATTTTATATATCTCTTCAACGCACGTTTCCTCTATGAAGATGGAGTCGTGTAGGGTTTTATTGATGAGTGTTGACGTTATGTTATCACAATTGTGGATAATATGAGTCGCTTGTTCAGAGAAATGTTTTGTACCTTTGTTTGAAGGTGCTGCAAAACGTTTTTCCGATGGGAAGTTTTTCACAAGTATCTCGTCGAAGCTTTGTTTTTTTCTTCCCATTATTTCGTTGACAAGGCTCCATGTTTTACGGGGATCATTTCTAACCTCGTTAAATTCTTATTTATAGAAACTGGACTTTTGCCAGAAAATGATTTTTTTAACTTTGTTTCGTAATTTCTTGTACTCTGCTTCATAAATTTTATTTAGTCTGTTGTTCTTTCACCTTTTGTAGAGCTCATCTCTTTGTTGACATTTTTCGCGAATGTAGGGCATGACCCAAGGATTTAGTCGGATCATGGAGTTTTTATATATGTTCTGCATAGTCGTTGATAATTTGTTGTTTGGAGGTAACGCGTTTTCGTCTGTGAATAGCGTCCCCCAGTTTGTTAGGTGTATTTTTTCGTCTACTAAGCTGTTCTTTAAGTGAGGTGCTCTGTCATTTGGGAACTCACTGCTGCATGGGTCGAGTGTCCCATAAACCACCCACCGGGTAGTGGTCAGAAACGTCGCTCTCGATGACTGCTGAAACTATTTGCCTACCTGTTAAGTTGACAGCTACGAGTATATGGTATATGGCGTTGATGATCCTCGATTGAGATCAACCCTTGTATCTTTTTTTATAATGTTAAATAAACCATTGAGTGCCAAAATTTTTAAATAGTTCCTTGAATTTGACCATGATCCTGAATGTTAATGTTCATGTCACCCATTAACACCATATCTCTATTTTTTTGCCTTGCTGTTTGCTGGAGTAGGTTTCCAAATTCTTTAACGAAATCTTTTATACTTAATGCCGGTGGCCTCAGTCATCCCGGAGCTTTCGCCTAAGCAGGTCATTTAACTTGTCTCTCGTCTGGTTTATCTGGACCTAAAAAAAAAGGGTATAGAAAAAACACAAAAAAAAACCACTAATAAAAAGTAGATAAATAAATAAATAAAAACAAAAAAAAATATTCCCAATCGCGTAAGGTCCCCTGATAAAGGGGACGTTAATTTTTCCTCGGATAAAAGATACCGTGTCGCAATGAAAACTGCAAGTGCTCGTAAGGACTCCAGAACGAATTACTGGAGTCCACTACAATGCAATCCGGACAGTGATATTAATGATATGGATGATGTAATCGTGCCCAGTGTGTCATCCAAAAAAGTGTTTATTCACCCATAATATGGTTAAGGCCTTGAAAATCACAGACTATTGTATTAAAAAATTATCAATCGGTGTTAAAATCGTGTTAGGACTTACTGTGCCATCTGCGCCAGTTTACATAAGACTGCTGAGTGTGACAATACTGCCCTAAATAAATGCGCAAATTGCGGAGGATCTCACAAATCTACAGATCCAACATGTGGTAGCAGAACTAAATATGTGGAGCTAAAAGAAAAATCCACGAAGCTTAAAAGCTGTCTGCAACCAAAAGCTTTTCATGCATCACGTGTTTCTGCACAACCCGCACCCAAACAAGTCTCATTCGCATCTCATTCGCGTCTATGACAGCAACAAAAGCGAAATTCAGGCTGTATTCCAAAGAACAAGTACGAGGGATAGCTACGCGAGCACATGCAAAAACATATACCGTGGTCATACCGATATACCTAACAACCTTCCCAGTAACATCTGTGGCAACCCTTTAGACAACAATTCCAATATATTGTTTACGGCAGAAGAGATAAATTCCCTTTCTATGGAGATAATAACGAAATTATCAGTATGCAAAAATAAAATTGGCCAATTCAATGTTATCGCACATTTAGCGACTAAGTTTTTATACTCTAATGATAAATAATATGTTAACAAGATATCTAAGAACTATAAATTTGAATGCAAGAGGCATACGCGGAAAATTGTTGAATTTATCTTTTTTTTTAAGCAGTAGCAACATTGACATTGCCTTGGTCACTGAAACCATGTTACAAAATGATCTCAATCTATCCACACCTAACTATAAATGCTATCGATACGATAGGATAAATAGACGAGGTGTGGTGTTGCCATTTTAATTAAGAGATCAATCCAACTTTCGCTTTTACACCTGTAGTGAGAACGCGCTACGTAGAAAACATTGGTATTGAAATAAATTTAAGTAACCAGCAGCAGTTAAAAGTATTTTGTGCATATTTCCCTGGCGGCCGCGTTTCTAATGACAAAAGAAGTGCCGTCAAAAATGATTTTCGCAGGTTATTCTCCTTGAACGGAAAAGTACTTTTTGGAGGAGATTTTAAGTGCAGACATAGGGACTGGGGTTGTTCAAGAGCTAACTCCTGGGGAAATATTCTGTCTGATTTATGTGTTAACCTACCAGTTTCTGTAATGTTTCCCTCTAGTCCCACCTATTTCCCTTGTAGTTCCCGTGGCCGGCCATCCGTTCTAGACTTGCTCATTACTAATGTTCCTAGCTTAATATCACAGCCACCTGTTGTTAATGTCCTTAGTTCTGATGACACTCCTGTTTTTTGCAAGGTTTATTGCTCAGCGGTTAAACAAGTTATGTTTACCCAAGATTTGAAAAATGCGAACTGGGCACGTTTCAGATCTGAAATCAATAATATATTTCGAGGTACAATTGACAACGTAGAAGCTATTTCCAGTAAAGGAAATGTCGATGGTATTTTAAAACAGTTTTCTGAAATCATATTAAATGCTGCTGAAAATAGTATTCCAAAGAAATCTATAAGTGAAGTTAACATAAAACTTCCTCTCTATATTTTAGATCTAATAAAAATAAGAAACGTTTACAGAAACAACTGGCAGAGATATCGGAACAGGCAGGCGGTACCAAATATCAATAAGATCATTGCCCTAGGAATATCACAGGCTCGCAATAAAAACTGGAACAGAAAGCTGAACTCATTAGAAAAAAATACAAGACCTTTATGGAACATTATGAAGGTAATAAAAAATAGAAAAAGGCAGTTGCCATTTTTAAAAGATACTTTTAGCACCTATATTTCGGATGTGGACAAAGCAAATGCCCTTGTACTGAACTTTGCGAGAAACAACAACATCTCCAGATTTATTGGTGATGCTAATACAGATGATATTATGAACACCACAGTTCAAGAGTATTTCTTAAATAGAAGCGCACCAATATCTTCTGCACATTTCGCATCAGAGAAAGATATTCAATTTATAGTCAATGATTTAAAAACAAGAAAAGCAGGCGGTATTGACTACATACTTAATAACTATATAAGCCAGTTGCCCAAATCTGGAATAAAATATTTAACTTTCCTCATAAATGCCTTCCTGAAGATGGGGTATTTTCCAGAGGCTTAGAAATTAGCCAAAATTGTTCCGGTGCTTAAAGCTGGTGAGCCACCTGAAAGTGTAGAAAGTTATAGGCCAATAAGTTTGCTTTGTAGTCTAATCAAAATATTAGAAAAAGTTATTAAGGAAAAGTTACTAAAGCATATCTGTGATAATAATTTTTATCCTAAAGAACAATTTGGCTTCAGGCAACATCATAACACTTCACATCAAGTAACTTTGTGAAAGTAAATCGCTCCGCACGTAAATCAACTGGAATGCTTTTACTAGATATCGAAAAAGCATTTGATACTGTCTGGCACGATGATCTTATTTACAAAATGATACAATTTAATTTTCCGTCCTATATTTATAAGTTTCTTATCTAATCGTTGTTTTAACGTCTATGTTAATAGTGGTGTCTCAAACCTAATAAATTTTAATTTTGGTGTTCCTCAAGGTTCTGTGTTAGGCCCAATTTTGTATAATATCTACACGTCCGATTTTCCTGTTTTACACGATTGCCATGTAGCCATTTTTGCTGATGATACTGCATTATCTTCGTCACATGAGTTGGATGGAAGTATTAAAAAAGTATTACGCAAAATGGAAAATAAAATGGAATGAAGCGAAAATGCAAGCTATCTTTTTCACTAGAAAAACAAAACATTGCTTTCTGCCTTCTAACCGGTTACAAATTAATGGAGTAAATATCCCTAAATGGAGCCCCATGTCAGATATCTAGGTATGAAGCTAGTTTCAAAGTTGTTATTTAACGAACACATAACTAGAACGGTCAAGAAAGTAGGGGTGGCTATTAAAATGTTATACCCATTTAACAATAGAAAATCAGCGCTCTCAACAGAAACCAAGTTCATAATTTTCAAAGTTATTTTTCAGGCTATTCTTTTGTATGGATACCAAGTTTGGGAGGATTGCGCAATATGCCACATAAAAAAACTGCAGACATGTCAAAATAAAGTCCTAAAAATCATGCTCAGCTTACCCTGGCATCATTCAACAGTAGACCTACACAACAAAGCGAATGTTGAATTGATTTGTGAAAGAATCGCAAAAATTACAATATCTCAAATTTTGTAATAAGATGTACTCGTAGCTTCCCTTATAACCCGCTAATTAATGAATTGTTTGATAAATGCGACTTTATTTGTTCCCATTTGTTTCTTTAATTGGTTACAATTTTTGTTAATTTATTTCTTTATTTATAGATTATTTACTTATTTATTTATTAATAGATTATTTATTTGTTTTTTTTTATTTATTTATTAAATTATTTACTTGTTTACGTATTTATTTATTTGTTTATTTATTTTAATTTTTGTTTTTTTTTCTTATGGAAGGTTTTTGTCGTATTTTCCTTCTAATGATTCTTTCTTGTTAATAAATTTCTGTATTCAAATGTTTCAACAACTATTTCAGTGGCAAGATACTTTGTATTGTCAAGTCCCTGTATTATTAAATGTGCGGTAACAAACCTTATATAAAAATTCTTATACGAAATAAAAATGAAGTCTAATCTAAATCTATGCCGGTGCATAAAAATACTCTGCTTTAGTTCCGCTTCCAATTTTTATTCTGAGAGATTCACAAGATGTACTTTTTTATTCCTGAAAGTCATACTCTATATCATTTTTTATTTTATGGCTATTCCTAATCCTCTTTTTTTACTTCTGTTTATTTGTATTGTATATTCTGGATTATAGCCGTCTATTGTATAATGTTTGTTGTTTTCCTTCTTAATATTTATTTCCATTACAACAATAATTTTAAGGCTTGTCAGTAAGGGGTTTATGCTTGCGCAAAAAATACCCCAGTTTTTCCGCATTGACTTTATATTGAAACATAAGCAACTGAAGTTCAGTTTTTTTAGTTCATATGATTTGCTATCACTAAAGCCACGTATTACCCTATAATCTACGTCGTCTAACAAGTTATCATTTTCGTTTGAGTTTTCCAATTTTGTCTATTATTTATGTTTTTCTAATATATCAAATATACGAGTACACCGTCAATCTCATGTTCGAGTGATTTTACTCACATCGTTTACGGTGCTTATCAGCAACGTGGGAGTGTCCTCATTTTACCTTGCTAACACTCGTCCGGCATTCTCCGGACGAAACAAATTAGGTGTTTGTTTTGCTTTGTCAGTTGATTCTTTATATAAACAGTGGCATCGGCGAATGCTGGTATTTTGCACAACCCTCTTCAGTGTGATGGGGCGAGTTGATCGCGTGTTTTTCAGAACTTGATGTTTACGAATATTCGATGAAGATGATTGTGGATCTTTCAGTGTTTTTTGTTTTTGTTCTGTATATGGTATGTCAACAATATCGGTGTCTTTATATCATGATTAATGGTATTCCCAATTGCTTTTACGATATCGACTAGATTTTCCTTTTGCTTGGGAGGAATATTTTTTATTTCTTTGTTGTTTTTAAGTAATTCTTATTCTATCGTGTTGATTTGGGCCCGCATGTTTTCGATGAGTTCATCTTTTTTGTTGTTGTTTTCTTTTAGCTCAGCTATCTCATTTGTCATATTTTCCATAAGTTGATTGTTTTTTGCCAGGTTGTCGTTGATGTCTTCATATTTGTTGCCGAAGAAGTCAGTACTTTTTTTCATTTCTCGGATTTCTTCTTTATTTCTTTTAAAACAGCTATGATGTTGACCGTTTCAGTGGTTCTGTTTGTGTTTTCAGTTTTGCGTCGCTCTTTTGCTCGGAATGGTGTTAATGATGTTGGTGTTGAGGGCTGTGAGGTCAACGAACGCTTGGGAGCAGAAACTGCTGCATTTGTTTGTATTTGTGCGTCGTATACATATGGCATTTCCAATCTTCTTTTCCCGTCCCCATTGTTCTCCATGACTTTTCTGTCATTGTAGTGCAGTGAAAGTGCATTTTACGACTGCACTTGGGGCAAAACACGAAGTCTCTTTCGGGGGGGGGGAGCTCCCGACCTCAAGAAATACATACATCTATGGCAAGTTTGTATTATAGGACTACGTAGGTACAGCCACCAATAGAAACAGAGGAAGGGGAATATGGAAATGAGAAATATTGAAATCAGAAGAAGAAAATAAATTAAAAATAACTAGTCACAGATGGTTGACAGTTTTCTTTTCCTTTTTAAGGGGATTCCTGTTAGAAAGTCACTGTCTTATACTTGTTTTGTAATTTATGAATTTAAGAGAACATTTTTTGATTCGCAAAAAAAAAAAAACAATTAGAAACTTCAGAGAACTTATTAAATACAACCATACACTTCAAGCTTCACACTACTTGTGATTGATTTACTGAACAGATCGAAGTCCTCGGCAGATTTCTGGAAAACTGTAGAAGCCCACCAACTTAAGGAACACTTCGAAAATGTCATTAACACAGAGCAAACCTCACCGATGTTCCAATATGCTAGCCTTTTGATTTTTGATGGATGGGGTTCAAACGGCCAATGATAATTCCAAATGTATCAAAGTACCAGGTGATGATCGCATACCCTATGAATTTTATAAAAATTGTACGCATGAATTTCTATTAACGCTTACGTTTGAGTTTAACAGAATATTCGAGACAGGGAACGTCTCGGAAAGTTTTCAAAAAGCAGTTATATTTCTATTGTACAAGAAAGGAGCTTACGACATTCCAGCAAACTATCATGGAATCTCATTTTTGAACACGGCGACGAAATTGTTTTGTGCTGTTAGAAGGCTTACCGAGTGCGTTAAAAACAGAAAAATCTTGTATGAGTACCAAGCCGGCTTCCGTCAAAGATACTCAACCGTAAACCAAATATTTACGCTTTACAACATTGCTGGAATTTACAAAAAAAGAAACAAAAAGTTGTACGCCCTGTTCATTGATTTCCGTGTAGCGTTTGACGCTATTTCTCGAGAGAACCTTTTTTATAAACTACAAAACTATGGGATACAAAATTATAAACATTTTATGGGCAATGTACCACAATAATGTAGAGTGCGTATGGGATGATCAATTTTTCTCGGAAGAATTTTTAACATTATTTGGAGTAAAACAAGGATGCATTCTGAGCACTTTATTATTCATTTTATTTATAAATGATATAACAGATGCGGTGAAAGGCGGAATTAAGTTGAGTGGTGTGAGTATTCCAGTACTATTATTTGCAGATGACATCGTCTTCCCAGCTGAAACGGTGAAGTCCTTACAGCTAATGATACACCGACTTAAAGCTTTCTGCAAACTATAGAACTTGTCAGTTAACCTAGGTAAATCGAAAATAATGATATTTAGAAGTGGAGGTGGAAGGTATGTTCGTAATGAGAATTGTACGTTTAGCAGGAATTCCATTGAAATCGTGTGAAACTACTAATATCTCGGGGTACTGATAAAGTCAAACCTCAAACCACCTTCAAAGTAAATTTGCCGAAGCGAAACGCGCGGTGGGGTCAGTCTGGCGTGCTTATCTTTACAATGCGCATGTAAACCATAGTTCGAAGCTTAAAATTTTTCAAAAAACTGTCGTCCTATACGGAGATCAGGGGTGGGGATATCGCTCGTATGATGCAGTCGAAAAATTTCTTCGTTTTTTTTATCAAGAGGGTCTTCAGTTTACCAGGTATATCTCCAAACTACATGTTGCACCTAGAAACCGGCGGAGCGCCCATGTTCTTGGATACTCTAAAACTCCACTATGATTACATAGTAAGAGTTATGGATTTGGAAAGTAAAAGATTGCCGAAGATAGACCTCAAGCACATTCTGACTACTAGGGGTAATTGTGTGCAAGAATTGGAAAAACACGTTCATCACAATACAGACAGCACTATACTCAACTCCAGTACAACCTGCACGAAAGGACATATTTTATGAACAAGAATCAATCGCACCTAATAAGTACAATTTTTAAATTAACAAGTGAACCATTATCCCTCCATTATTTACCCCGCCGACCGCAGCTCGCAATTTTATGCGGCCTTTGCAACCTGAGGGAATGGGAGGATGTGGACTGTGGCAACCTGCCGACCCCTGATTGCACATGTTCGAACGTGTTGACACCTGCTCTATTCACTTGATATCTCGGCGAGGAGTTTGAGAGCAGTTGTTAATTAGCTACGCAAGTGTGAGCATCACCGCGGTGTACTTATTGAAGTATTATTGTTTATTACTTTGAAGAAGAAATACATACATAACATATATCTATACAAATCGGATTTGTGATTATTAGGCGATTCCACCGGTCATTACATGGACCATTTCCTCGCGAGATGTCCCATTCTTAAGGAAGTCCGTTACTCCCACTTTGGTTCCTATACACTCGATATGGAGCAAACACTGCACATCCTTAATGGTGACCAAGGTTGTGACCTTCTATACAGCTACACCGATAATGCGCTGTATTACAGATCTCAAATTATCGAAGAAAAATTTTGAAAACTTTATACCAAAGCAATATACATAAATGCTCCTTTTGTATTTTCCACTTTTTATTATTGTAAGATTGTTTACTTAGGTAACACAAAACACCTTTATTTTCTAGGGGTTAAAATTATATATTTACATTTACTTAAAATAACTGATAAAATATGAGTGTAAGAATTTATTTGTTGCAAGAACTGCCACGATGAGAAGCCGGAAAACAACTGCCCTCATCCTTCGAGTGCGTCTTTTTTATATCCTGTCTCTCATAGTCCTCCGTGACAGTGTTGCTGATTGCCCACAATTCGGCCATCCTGCTAGGCATTCGCCTCGAATGCCTCCAAAAGGTTGTCGTCGTCAAGACTGGTCGGCCATGGCTTCATAAATTCAGCACACGTACTTGTATGTTTCGCACCTTCGTTGTAACCTCTTTTTGTGACATCGTAAGTATTATTCGGCTTAACTTTCGTAACTTCATACGGCCCTAAGTACTTTGGCCTTAGTTTCAATCCACCTCCAAGCTGAGTCCTTTTGATGGCTACTACATCACCTTCCCTATATTTTGTGGCTGGTTTTCGTCGAAGATTATAACTTTTCCTGTTCTCGTTGTGAGCCTTTATTATTTGTTTCTTAGCACTTTTTGTTAGCTCGTCCCTTTTATCGTTATAACTCGCGATTATTTCCTCCTCTATCAGCTCCTTTATGTGAAGGTCTTCTTTGGTACCTACACAAGTAGATACCTCAAATGGCGTCAAACTGGTACTTCGGTTAAAGGTTGAGTTGATGGTTTTCTGAACGGGTTCGACAAACTTGTACCACTTAGTTGGATCTTCGATACTCAGCTTAGACAACACGGATATGATGATGCTATTGAGGCGTTTGACCTGCCCATTTGCGCGTAGTAAACCGGTAGTGATTTTGATGTGTTTGATGTTCTCCAGTTTACAGTATTCTCGAAAATCATCCGAAGTAAAAGCAAATCCTCGATCTGAGATGATTTGAACCGGATTGCCAAATTTCATGCTTTGAGTCCGTAATTTGGCTATTACTTCTTTGGCTGATGTAGACTTCTTGGGATACAACCAACAGAACTTCGTGAAGGAGTCGATAACAACAAAGATATGGCGATACATTTTGCTTGTTGATTCCAATGGACCAAGATGATCGACGTGGTATTCTTCTTTATGTATTGGATGTAGTTCTCCTTCTTGTTTGCCTTGCTTTCTGTTTATTATGATGCATGGTATACAGTTAGCAATTAGTCTTCGTACTTTTTCATCAAGTTTGGGTATAAAATATTCTTTATTAAGCTCTATGGTTTTCTTAATAGCGAAGTGTCCTTTATCACGTAGGCGTCTTATTATTTCCATCTGCATGCCTCGTAGTATTACTAGCAGTTCGACGCCGTTTACCAACTTATACAGGCGACGGCCTTTCATAAAATATTCGTTGCAAGATGACTTTTCTTGAAGAATTTCGTTAATGGTTATGAGGTATTCGTCTTGCATTTGTAGTCGTTGTATTCTGGTAATTAAACTATCATCGTTGATTATCATTACTGCATGCCTGCTAAGAGCGTCTACGTGTTTCATTTGTGAACCAGGTCTATGCTCAACGACGTAGTCATATTCTTGTAAAAACATTATCCAACGAGCAACTCTGGTACGGAGATCTTTTTTACCCAAAGTTTTCGCGAAGGCATTACAGTCGGTTATTAATTTAAAGTGTAAACCAAGAAGATAGACTCTGAACTTTTTGAACGCTTCTATTACAGCTAATATTTCGAGTTCATAGCTCGTGAATTTTCTTTCCTGTTCAGTGGTCTTCTTGCTCATATAATTTCCAGTTCCAGTTTCCAGTTTATATGCATTTTTATTGTATTACTTAATTTACTCTTACTTGCTAGACAAAAAATGCTTAAAAATTAGCTTAATTAACTTAAAATTATCTTATTCTAACTTACTGGCCCCATGCGGGCACTCTAAGTTAAACCTAACACTTAAATTATGTCTTTCGACGTACCTTACTACTATACTATACTATTTCTATTCCTTATAATTAAAACTAAGAAAACATTTTTTCCAAAAAAAAAAACTTAGTAACATGACTTTTTTTATATTTTATTATAAAACTTAAAACTAAAATCCTAAAAACTACCTAAAAATAAGTCTTAATCTACTTAAACTACTTACATCTAGTACATACATATATATATATACACAATATATATATACTTAATATATAAATATATGTATATATATATAGATGTATGTTCTTTTTTTTTTTTAATTTTTTATTTTTATTAATTTTTTTTTTTTTTTTGGTTTTTATATATTTTTTTTTCTTAAATCTAACTTACTCCTACTTAAAACTACTTAAAACTATTTGAGCCGGCCATGGCTAAAAAAAAACTTAGGCGACCCACTTTGCTTCACATGAAGCTACCAATCATTGGAGGAATTCGACGACGAACTCTCCCTTCCTTCAACTAGCCACCAAAATTGTTGGTGCTGCCGAGCAACATCCCTTATGTCGCGACTCCCTACCGCCCTACTGAACCGGAGACGCTCCGCACTGCCGTGTGCGACGTCTCTGTCGTAGTTGAGTCGCCTGTCCGCAGCTGTTCGAGCAACGTGGAAGATTAGCGGCACAGCCAATCTGTCCTGGATCAGACCTTTGCTATCAAGGTAGAGGAACGCTTCTGGAGGAACATAGCCGTCAAAGCGAACTCTCTCATGATACATATAATTAGGGTAGTAAGCCCCAAAGATCAGGTTGTTCGACGATGTCATTGCTCTTGCAATGTGCCTTCGGGTCAACTTAATAACAAAATTGTCCACTCTTATTAGGTTCGCCCTATTGTACAAGACCTCATTGCGATAGAATTTTATGTACTCAGACTCTGGTGTTCTATATAACCGAAGACAATCCCTTAGGCAAGCCCTCTCAAACACCCGAATCTTTTCCAATAAACTTGCTCTCACGTTGAACCACACGGGACATCCAAACACAAGCATAGGCCGGATAAGGGCCATGTAGCAGATCACCTTCACCCTCGCATCGAGTTGGCTGTTGTAAAACAGTCTCCTTGTAAGGGCAAAAGCACCTCTGGCTCTGGCCAGAGCAACATCTATATGTTTGTTAAAATACAGATATTGATCTAGCCAGATCCCAAGGTATCTGACTACATTTCGACAAGCAAGTGGCTGTCAATGTTGTCCGACGATAGAGAACTTTCGCCAATTCTTTCTGGTATCCCTAGAGGCCCCAGACAAAGGCGTCCTAAACAGAATGGTTTCCGACTTCTGAAAGTTGATTTTCAATTTCCAGTTATCGCAATATTGCTTAATTTTGTCGAAGTCACGTTGCAAAAGTGTATTAATGACCTCAATCTTTGGACCTGATCTGTACGCGATTAAGTCGTCTGCGTACGCTATGGCATGGTGAAGTGAACCTATCAGATCACTTGTGTAAATGTTGAATAGGATCGGCGAATTTACCGCACCTTGTTGCAGACCGTTTTTAATGTTAAATGTTCCAGCAGAAGTCACATCGCCATTCTTCACGATGAACTGTCTACTGGAGAGCATATCAAAAAGAATATACAGAAGTGGTTTACTAATGCCCAACCTGTCCAGCTTGAAAAAGAGTCCCTCTAACCATACGGTATCGAAGGCTTTTTCCAAGTCAATCAGGCAGGCACCAGTGCACTGTTTCTTGCTTTTGTTCCATTGGATATCAGAAACCAGTTTAGACGCAGCATGAATGATATCATGCCCCGCCCTGAAACCGAATTGATTATCCGGAACGATATGTTTGTCCTCAACCCACTTAGTCAGGACTCTATTGATCTTTGCTCATATAATATACGGGGTGTAATTGACAATCTTCTGGTGATTTCTGCAGTAACACCGTGCCGTATCCATCGATAGAAGCGTCTGTATGAACTTCTGTTTCGTAATTTTGATTGAATATATTAAGAACTGGTCTCTCGCTTAGAATTTTCTTAAGTGTGTTAAAAGAAACGACTTGCTCTCCTTTCATTTCAAACTTAGCGTTCTAGTTTTTTAAGTCGGTTAACGGTTTTGCGATTATGGAAAAGCTTGGTATAAATTTTCGGAAATATCCTGCAAGACCAAAGAAGCTTCTAACTGTTTAATGTTTTGCGGTATCTGATATTTTATTGGGCTCGAATATTCTCGGGTGACACTTGTTGATTTTCTATAACATGTCCCAAGAACTGGATTTATGTTTTCAGGAAGCTGCATTTCTTTAAATTAATATCTAGCCCATAGTCTCTGCAAAGTGTTAAAACTTCTTCTAAGTTTGATAGTGCTCCTTCTTCATTTTTTTTTTCTTATTTCAATTTTTACTTTTTGCTCTTAAGTAAATATTTCTATAAATGATGTCATTGTCAATCTGGTAGACGGCCTTCAGCCAAACCATATAGACTATTATTGTAAAACCTTATTTTCTGTAAGAAAATAAAGAGTCAACTTAACTAACTAACTAACTTAAAATGAGATTTCCAAGAAAGCTGTGGGGCTTCAACCTCCACTCATACCCACACATGTGTTCGGTTAAATATAGGGCCCCATGTAATGCTAACAGGTAGAGTCAAAGATTGTCGACCCTGCTCGCACAGAACAGAAATAGGTAAGAGACACCAAACGACATACTTTTGTGACACTTGTCCTGAAAAGCCTGCAATACACCTTGGTGAGTGCTTTGCAAAATACCATGTCCAACAGAATTACATATATAACATAACGTTTAAATATTATATTTATAATATGCAAATATATTTAAAACATTCAAATAGAAAAGTTATTTTCACTTTATTTACTCGTATATATGACTATATTTTATTTTTCTTTAAATATGGCGCGGAGTTGCTGGTCCCCCCATATAAAAACAATCTTGGAGTGCAAAGGGTTTTAATCGAACACACAAATCAATCGAGTTTAATTAAAAGCCTTGCTTTAACCACTACCATTATTGTTTCTTTGGTAGGTTTAATGATAAAAAGACCTTTCAGACTATGCAAGAACAAACCCATAAGCAGTAAAACTATCCTAGAAACTAAGGAAATCCCCATTAAAAATATTTTTAGACCAGACTACCAAATAAGGCCACCAGAGTCTCCATCAAAAGGATTTAGGTAGGTAGGTAGGTAAGAGTGGCTGTTGGAAATACCAACCCAATTAGGCCTATTGGCCCAATGTGATGTCACGTGGATCTACGATCCTCTTACCAATGGAACCAGTTTGAGCTTATAATGAAGCGTAGGAGACTGTTTACGTCTATATTGTTTAGATCGTTTAGATCGTTGTAGAAGAAAGCTCATACGTTAAGTTTTCTTCTCTGGGAGAGAGCTGGACATGTACAGCGTAGGTAGAGGATTGTCTCGTCCTCTTCCTCGTCCACGCAGTTTCTACAGAAATCGTTTGTAAAGGCGCCAAGACTTCTTGCGTGCTTGCCTATGAGGCAGTGTCCAGTGATAATAGCTATGATGGCGCTGAGATGTTCTTTGTTTAGAAGGATCAGACACCTGAGTTTCAAACCACTACATCACAAACTTTCCTTTCTCCTCCTTCTACCTTTCCGCCCGCGCCCTGGCAACAGTGTAAGGGTATTCATAACCCCTTTGGCGCGCGTAAATTATAAAAAAAAAAAAAAAAACTTAGAGCGATTCTGATCCAGCTTTGGCCAGATCTGTTTGGTCGCTAGACATGTTGGTCCAACAGTCCACCTACGGTCTGTTCTTGTGTTGGCATCCAGCTTTAATTTTAGTTTGCACGTAGCGATTGATATAATTATGCTACCCTTTTCCGGGAGAATAGGTGGAGTGGTTCCAATTTTGGCGAGTTCATCTGCTCTACAGTTCCCTGGAATGTCCCTGTGGCCCAGCACCCAACAAAGGTGAAAGTTGAACAGCTCTGTCATCTCCATAAGAGATGATTGGCATTCAAGGGCGGATTTAGAATTTAGTGAGACCGAGTTCAGAGACTTGATAGCGGCCTTACTATCTGCAAAGATGCGGATGTCCTTTGCAGATATCACGTTTTTCTTCAGTCCAGAGCTTCTTTAATCGCCAAAATCTCCGCCTGGATCACGCAACAGTGATTTGTAAGACGGAAAAAGAGGCTTGGATTTAGCTTATCTGAGAAAACACCGCCACCAACCCCGCTATCGGTTTTAGATCCATCTGTGTAGAAATGGATTGACTTATCCTCCTTGAAAGCATCTTCCTCCATGAAGGATATAGAGTGGAAATTTACATGGAAGTTTTTGTCTACCACCCGCTTCCACCGCCTTGCGGTGGACCTCTGCTGATACATCTTTTAGCAGAAGTCTCACCCAGTTTGCAATTGATTGTCCTGCTTTTTAGCATAACACTGATCGACACCCCAAATGAGTCGTCTACCTGCAGAGTTGACAGCGCAGTCGTGATTGCTGATGTGTTGACACCTTGGCACCTTCTATGTCCAGGAAAGCAGCCGTTGTAGCAATCGTTCGATGTGGCTATTCAGTGAATGCAGAACCGTTTCCACCCACTTTCCTTTGCAGTAGGCATTTTAAGCCATTGACAGAAGTCTTGAATCAATTCTAACTCGTATATGGATATCAATCAGTCGCTCTGGAGTTTTCAGAAGGAAAGATGATAGACTTATAGGTCTGAGGTCCTTTGGGACAACATGGGAACATTCCCCGGCTTTGGGAATGAAAACTACATTGACTTCTCTCCATGACAGTGGAATGTGGATAAGTTCTACACAGCTCCTCATAATATTTTCTAGCGCAGGCAGAATAATATCTGAGGACCTCTGTAGCTCGGCAGGTATTATGCCGTCCGGACCAGCAGACTTGTATGATTTGAAGCTATGCAGCGTCCAAAGCAGTTTATCTGTTGTGATCAGGCCACGAACTTGGTCCCGGTTGCAGTAGGCCTGTTTGGGTTGCTACTGGGCGGGAATTGAGAGCTACCTGGAAAGTGGGTGTCCAGTAGCAGGTTGAGTGATTCATCACTTGACATTGTTCAAGATCCATCGGTTTTTTTTAAACAGCTAGGCATCATAGGATTTGTAAAGAGGATTTTTCTTAACCACGATGCCTCAGAGGTTTCCGTGATTTTGTCACAGAAGGACCTTCAGCATTGTCACTTTGCCTTCAGCAGTTCTTTTTTGTATAATTTGAAAGATTTTTTGTATGAGTCCCAGTCAGTCACTTTTCCTGTGCTTTTTGCTAAGTTGAAAAGTTTTCTGCAAGTGTTTCTTAACAGTCCGAATGCTGATATCCACCAATGTGGCTTTTTTTGCCACTAGGTTGAATAAGGGGGCAGGAAGCGGCTATAGTCTGTCTGAAAACCAGAGTGAATTCCCTGACTATTATTTTAAGCTCATTGGTGTCACGCGGGGGACTTGATTGTTCAGAGGATAGCGTTTCTGACAGCGTTTCTCACAACGTTTCTGACAGCTTTTCTGACAGCGTTTCTCTGTATCTTGGCTAATCAGTTTTCCGGTAGTTCCGGAATGCTGGATAGTTGGGGGAGCATCACTCAGGCTGAATTGGATGTATCTGTTTTGTGCAAAAGAGTGTTCAGACAATACCATCCAGTTCATTAGCATTTGAGTGATGCTGTCGGAAACAAGAGTAATATTTAACACTTCCTGTCGGTTTCTAGTTATAAAAGTGGGCTCATTGCTGATGTTGCAAATAAAGAGGTTAGTACTTATAATATAGTCAAAAAGTGACTCAACTCTATCGTTGATGTCGGTACTGCCCCATACCGTGTGATGAGCATTAATGTCACATCCGATGATGAGGCCAGTTTTTTGCCTTCCAGCCTCCAGTACCACGCTTTCTAGGTTATCACCAGAGAGAGGGCCCACATGATCGTGACCAAGGCATGTCGATGCCAGGCAGTAGGAGACTATAGCATTTTCTAGTCCTGCAACGGTTAAGCAGGTGTCGCTGAGATTAGGAAGTAATAATGTATTAAGGCTACGCTTCACTAGTATACAAGTTCTGATCTTACATTTGTCTCTTGTATAAAGGCTCCTTACGTGTCCTAAGTCTGTGAACCACGCTTTCCGCAATCCATTGTTCCTGGATTTGGATAATGTCTTCTGCGTTTTTTGAAAGACGCAGAATGAGTGCGGCCGAAGCCTTTTTTGAGTGATGAAGATTAATCGGGAGAAGGCGTATCATACAGTTTTCCAGAATAGCCTCCACCGCCGTGCTGTTGAGGTCCTCCGATTCTGATCGTATAGGACCTTGTTTTGCTTCGTCATCGGTTTCCATTTCCGACGGGGTGTCAGATAAGGAAATCGACGGCTTGCTTGTCACCTCGGATAGATAGGAGTCGTCGCTATCTATTTCTGGAAAAGATATCGACGCTCCAGGGTCTGAGGTTGTTTTTAGTGTTGCTCATCCTTTTTATAGATCCTTATGTGTATAGACTCGAATCCGAACCGAATCATGCCTTTTCTCTACGCTAGAGGGTTAAAGGACTTCTTATTGATCACGATCAACGCGCTTCTATAAGAGCCCCTTAGTTCCTCCTGGAAGGATCGGGTTACTGAGCCTGATGATTTAAAGAATGCTTTCTTGGGAGGAGGGTTCAACTGGGATCCAGGTACGAGTTCGAGGTCTGCTAGGGATGTTCCCTTTAGATACGAGGGGCGTTCAAGATATTCTCGGTATCGGGTGAAGCTGTGGTTGCATATATAAATTGACTTATTTGTCAAGTAACACTATTATTTTGGTGCATTCATGTAAAATTTAATATAAATGTGATTATTAATTCGCGTTTTATCTCTAGTTAAACAGAATCATAATGGCAACTGAGGCGATGATGGTGAAAATTGAGCATCGCGCTGTAATTAAAATTCTCACTAAGCAAGGAAAAAGTCAAAAAACTATTCGTGAAGAGATGGTGGCTGTTTACCAGGGTTCCGCACCTTCATTATCAACTGTGCAAAAGTGGTCAAGTGAGTTCAAGAGAGGCAGAGAGAGCATTGAGGACGACCCCCGCTCCGGCGCCCCGGCTACTGCTTGTACGGGAGAAAGCATCAAAGAAGTCGAAAAACTTGTTCTTGAGGATGCCCGAATAAAGGTGAAAATGATGGCAGAGATCACCAAGCTTTCAATTGGTACCATTCACACCATTCTTCATGACCATCTTAACCTTTCAAAGGTCAGTGCAAGGTGGGTGCCACGAATGCTCACAGCGCCTCAGATAAAAAGTGAGAATCGCATGCTGTAGAGAGCTTTTGGAGATGTGTAGTGAGAACGCGGACGGTGTTATGGATCGAATTGTTACTGGGGACGAAACATGGGTCCACCACTATGACCCTGAAAGCAAACAAGAGTCCATGCAGTGGCATAAAAAAGGAACAGACCCCCCGAAGAAGTTCAAAGTCACTCCGTCTGCCCGAAAGCTCATGGCCACAGTTTTTTGGGACTCAAAGGGAATCTTGCTCATTGAGTACAAAAAAAAAGGTGAAACCATCAACGCCACATCCTACGCTTACACTTTGCATAATTTGAGGGAGGAAATTAAAAAGAAAAGACGGGGTAAACTCGCAGCGGGTGTGTTGCTTCTTCATGACAACGCTCCTGTTCACACGGCGCGAGCTTCCAAGGCTGCTGCGCGAGATTGTGGTTTCGAAGAAATCCAACACCCACCCTATAGTCCAGACCTTGCCCCTAGTGATTATTTCCTGTTTCCGGATTTGAAAAAATGTCTTCGTGGAAAAAGATTTTCGGATGATGAAGAACTCAAGTCGGTATTTTGCAGAGAAAGAGGAAATCTATTATTTTGAGGGTTTAAAAAAGCTTATCTCAAGATGTAACAAATGCATTGATGTTAGGGGAGATCATATTGAAAAATAAAACCAATTTAAATTGAATTCGCATTTTCCTTCATATCGATACCGAGAATATATTGAACGCCCCTCGTACGACCTCGAGTTTTTCACCTCACCAAATGTCTCCTAAACCACATATAGCCTTAGTGAAGAGATGAGAGGTGGTCCGGGGAGTTCCCGCATGATGGCCAAGAAGTTGCACGAAAGCTTCAGCTTGACCAGCTGCCACCGTTCAGGTGTTATAAAACCGTCGGTATCGTTCCTATCGACTACCCCGGTTATTGTTACGTCCTTTAGGATTTCGCTGAAAGACCTCGGAGATGTCCTGTTGCATGGCCCAGGGGTTTTGGTGTTGTAAGTTTTGGGCCTCTTGGGAACCCGCACGGTTTCCTCCAACGATCTCTGGCGCATGGGGGAGTCGTTAGGTGTTTTGGTAGCAGTGGAAGCGGTGGGTAATCCATCTTTTGGGATGTTGTTAGGGCACTCAATCTTGCTCTTTATGTTCGCAATTCTCTCAACTTCCGGAATGGATCCGAAGGTTTTGATAATGCGTGAAGCATTTCGGCGCCAGATTGATCTTCGGTGCGGGTCGTATGACACCTTAATCGAGTCCAGTGGAAAAAGGAGTGGTTAGTATGGAAGGGGGGGGGGGGGGCGGCACCATCGGTTTCAGGACTCGTCCGGTGAATTTCTCGAGATTCATTGACCCTACAGTGACTCCGTCTACAACTCGACAAGTTCGTTGCTCGCAGTGCAGGATCAAAAGGATTTAAGGGTCGCCCAAATACCTTACTTTTGCGATTGAGGAGATTCCCATACAAGGTTCGAAGAGTTAACACAAAATAAATTTGAACTCATTTCCACAAAAAAAACACTATTACTTCGGATGGACTGCACACGCGGTAATTTGATGCTCTCCCACAACAATATAACTGCTGACGCAGCGCTTGCATCTGGGTAAACTATACTTCAAAGCGAGGTGTAAATAAAGAATACATTTTTCAAATAAATTTAATAATTTATAATTTAACTATGATCCCAACTCTCCTGCCCCTAGTCAGAGTACTGTTGCTAGCACTCGGTCCACTATTGTTGCTGTATGTGTCATACGGTGCGGTAATGACTGAACGTATATATGTAGCAACTGATGGATAGCGAGTTGTATGTATACATTTTGCTTGAGTACTGTTTCCAATTGTTTTAAGGGCAAAGCAACAGTGGGTGGCCGTGGTTCAAGTGGTAATGTACTGGCTTCCAAATCGGACGGTTCGGGTTTCAATACCAACCGCTCCGGAAAGACTTTCTTTTATCCAGGCAACTAAATTCACGTAAGATGAGTGGATGCCTAGAATACAACAACAAGTCCAATTACACTAATAATTCAATCTCCCCATTAAATGTTAGATGCCACCCATGGAGCGCAATAACCACTGAACCGAAAAATCCATCTTTCTCTCTTTGTTCCATTTTCCCAAAAGCTTAACACGTGCTCAGGCATTTTAAGTGTAGTAATACCCACTTTAGTGTCAAGGGGTTAGGTTACTCTAGAGGCAGTAAAAATAGATTTTTTTGCAATTTTTTTTCAGGAAAAATATAAAATAAATCAAGTTTATAAACGTAGAAGTTTATTGTACGTATGATTGGCTGTAAAACATAATTTCCATAGAATAATTTATCTAAAAAAGGCGGCTGTGCAGCGTTTCTCAGATGACCTCTCTTTTTGGAACGGTCTACGGGAATACTATCAGCTCCTGTAAATTTTAAATTATGATGAATTTTTCTATTGTAAGTAACAACAGCTAGAGAAGTACGTCGGATATTTTTTTATAGATAGGTTTTTGGCCAATTGCGCATTTCCAAAGTCAAACTTTCAAAATTAGCACAAAAAACGTTAGGAAATTGTTAATAACAAATGGACTATGCCATATAAGATTTAATTAAAATTTGAAAACTGTGAATTTGTTGAAAATTGTTCAATTTATGTGTGCGGTCAACTTGAAATATGCTGTTTTGAGATAAACGCGTTTAAAGTTCAAAAGAGGCTCGCTACCTATCTGGCGGCGTTGTAGTATGCTTTGAAAAACAAGTACTACGAGGTATTTCCAAGCCATAATCTTTTGGGATTGAGATTTTTTGAAAATTCTAGAGTGGCCTAACCCCTTAAGTTCTTAAAAAAAAAAAACAAAAAGCAATTTGATTCGGTAAAACAATTTTTTAGTTTTACTTCACAGCTCTGTTTAATATCGTCGGTGTTTGCATTTTTTTTATGTTTGTGATGATGGCTCAGAAATTCAAATGGATGTTGCATTCCTCTCTATACGTCCACGTCTGTAAGTACAAACTACCTAGCTACTAATTGGTGCTATTATGCCTTTCCCACCGCTGTCTCACCATTTACGTGCGCCGTGATATATCTAGCTTACCACCCTCCACCATAATTAGATTCTTGTTCCAATCCGGAACTTAATTTCATGTAGTTACAATTCAATCTCCCTAAGTAAATTATCTACAACAGATTTACTTACGGAAGCTGTGAACTGGACAGCAATCCGTCTTTTAACGAGTTCAATGCGATGACTCCATACCAAAAATTGTATCCCTAAAGGGAAACATGATTGATATGCATGGCAATACTCAGCTGGGAAGGCTCGAAAATTTCGGTTTAAGCATGACACGTTTCAGCTTCTTCCTCCTCGAGAAGCAAACAACCTCCAAATTAGGAGAGTTGACTGAAAATTCAATTCTTGTACGGACGCCATCGATTGATTGATTAAAATTTGGATTTGTTGTTGCTAAAGCGTATACATTTATATGTTTACTAATATCGTAGAGAGTATTGCCGGATTAGACACAATCTGCAGGACGTAACGGACCATAAGAACATGTCGAGTTTGTCATCCAACAAGAGCGTATTCTGCTGATGGCAGCAACATGGCTATTAAAACTGACCGTCAAGATTTGGAGCTGTCGTCTCGCTTGGGAGACACTAGACGACTACCTCTTTGGACTGTGGAGTACACGTCCATTGATTAACAAGAATAAGAAGCGGACATTTACCATGCTCTGCGAGTGAAGCGGCAAAAATCAGGCGAGGTTTTCGAAGAGTTTGTCTTCACAAACATCTCGAAGTAATATCCAAGAAACTTCCATTTTAACTATATCGTCTAGGGTATGGCTGAGACCTAGTTGAAGGAGGCCTTTTGGGCGGCAAAACCAGCATTCATGATATGCTGGACCGAACGAGGTGGGCTTCCAAACCCGAACTCATAAATTGACAGCGAGCAATATTGACGAGTGGAGAAATGTCAACTACAAATTGTTTCGATGCCACCCACAACCCAACCCACACTTTTCGAGAAATTGCCAACAAATACCTACACGTCTTCAAGTGCAGTTAGCATCAGTAAGATAGTACACAAGTACTCGAAGGCAATAGCTGCGAGCAGTCGTAGTACTTCAGGGTGGTGGAGAAAATAAACGAGTTCGTGAGCATAGGTAGTGATTACGATTATGACGCAAATTCAAGACTACAGTAAGATCGTCGGATCATTAGACGTGCACGTCTTAACCAACTTCAGGAAAATGGGGTGTTGGCAAGAGGACGGCAGAGACTTGGTCGAAGCAGAAGCGAAAACGAGGATTTATCGAAGGTGAGGAAAACAGCTTGGGCTTAAACTAAACCAGCGCCTAAAGAGGCAATATAAATGTTGCCAATACCGGCTTGGAAGATGGTGTGAAGCTTCAGAACCTGGTAGACAATTGCCGTGGCTATTTCGTTGAAAACGTAAGTGGCCGGAATGAGTCAACATTAATGTTTAATTAAGTTATCCATTTTCAGCCCGATGTGCATACAGCAGTATAGGTTACCATATGCCAAAAGGCCCACTGTAAGCGAGAAGATCAATGAGCTGGTGCAAGTTTACCGATCGTTCTTATGAAGCAGAAGCGAACGAATATGCATCGATCTTAGGACATTTACCAAAGTCGCGCTTTAGTGAAAGTTTCCGATGCCGGTAATTGATTAAATAGAGGGTGACAAGATAGCAATGATAATTTTTCCAGTTGTTATATTTCAGCAGCTGTTAAAGTTACCAATGACATACAGCATTACGCTTGCCGAACGTGCGGAAATTATTAAAAAATATTATCGACGTTCCGGCTTAGTTGTAAATACGCAAAGTGAATTTCGTCGTAAGGTCGGTCGTCGTGGCTTCAGTGTACAGGTAATTCATCGCATCGTTGAAAAGTTTGAGCGTAAGTACACTCTTTTGGGTCATAAGCCACCAACCAGACAGAGATTGGTGCTAAATTGAGAAAACTTAGCCGCCGTAGCAGCCAGTATCGAAAAATACCCTAACATGTCGATTCGGCGACAATTAGCTGAATTGCCAGAGAGTCAACCCGGCTTATTTTGCGGTTGGATTTAGGCCTACACCCATATAGTATTGTGCTAACGCAAGAATTGAAGCCGAACGACCATACACAATGCCGTGAGTTTAATAAATGAGCGCTGGAAATGTCGGCCGGAGAACTGGATTTTGGCCAAAAAATCATCTTCTCGGAGGAGGCGCATTTATGGCTCAGCGGCTATGTCAACAAGCAAAATTGCCATTCTTGAAGCGAACACAATCCACAGATGTTCGGCCTAGCATCAATGCATCCACAAAGATTGACTTTTTTTTGCGGTTTATGGCATGGCGGCATCATCCGTGTTTATTTCTTTCGAAATGAGGAAGGAAACACTGTTACCGTCAACGGTATCAGGTGTAGAGCGATATTAACCGAGTTTCTGTGGTCAGATCTCGACAACATCGATATATTCGAGCTGTGATTTCAACAAGACGGCGCTGCATGCCATACAAGGGACGGAATGATCGAAGTTGTAAATGAGAAATTTGGCGACTGGGTTATCTCACGTTCATTATTTGGCCGCCGCGATCATGCGATTTGACACCACTTGATTATTTTCTCTGGGGCTACGTCGAGTCATTAGTCTACGCTAATAAGCCAACCACTTCGGACAAGTTCGGGGCCAACATTCGACATGCTATTTGAAATTGTTATTTTAAAATTTTTTTTCATATCGTGGTCACTCTTTACTTCAATGTGCAGCACTGGGCAGGAGGGAGGAGGACAGCAGGCGGTAAATTGCTTCCAGGACGGACAAGGGATCATCCGAGTTCACTCGAATTCCATTTAGAATTGTCGACTCTATGCCGCATTTCCAAACGTGCTGCTGCCACTCGGTAAAGACATAGCTACTGAGAAGAGATACAGAAGTATCCTAAATCTAGACGACACAATAATCTCTAGTCCAATAGTAGAAGGGGATCTAGCGAAGCGGGAGCAGTCTCTCAAGGCTCTCAACAAATTTTATCTTCCTCTAAATGTAAGTAAATGTACATTTCTTCAAGTTAATTATACATTTCTTGAATTGGAAATCGGAAAATTTGGTCTCAAGGGAAGACGGAGGCTAACCTGAGGTTGCCAACTTTCTTAATTCTCCACGAGGTGAAATTTGTGAGGAACTACTCATTTACAGTGGTACCCTTGATGGAACTGTTGAAGAGGGATTATTGGTTTGTACCGAAATCACCTTAAGAAGAAGTATTCCATCAGCTCAAGAAAGCTCTCTGCAATTCGGCTGTGTTGAAGATTTGCTACCATGGGCGACCGACGGCCTGAACTGCGCACAGTTGCATAAGTAGTCGGAGATGCCAGAATTTCGTTTCAACGAGCGTTGGGTGACATTGTTCCGGCCGATACTTTAAGGTATTTTAGTCTCAAATCAAAAGCGGCCGAATATAAGTACTACTTTTACGAGCTGGAGGCCTCTTGTCGACGACATGGAAAGATTCATTTTCTACCTTCTAGGCAAGGAGTTCAACGAAATCAAGGACTGTGAAACAAATGTGGCAACAAAGAATAACCAGGGAATTATTTTACAAATTGAAAGGTGGTGGTGATGATTGTGTGTCCACAATGCAATGATAAGCCAGAAGGCAGCAGAGATCAGGAAGAAGCTACACTCACCAGAGGCAACAGGTAGGAAAAACCTGTTGCGAAAGGTTTCTAAGCCGAGAGGACTTCGATTATTTCGACAAGGTAGGCGACGCCGCCGAGAAGTGGATGATGCCGCATGCAGCCCGATGTTGGATCTTGAAGTTCCGTCATTATGATGTAGGACACACGACGGAGAAGAAGACTCTGTTTCGAGTAAAGAAGGCACTCTGGTTCTCTGAGATGCCAGGTTTCACCAGAAAGTATATTGAGGCCTGCTTAAACTGCGCTTATGCGAAAAGGAACGTGAGATGGAAGAGGGAGAGCCACATAACAGGGCGGATACCTTTACCGCTCGGTACGGCTAATTTGAATCATCTCGTACAAGAAGATGATACGTTCTTGTTTTGAAAGATATCCTTACAAAATACGTTGCCCAAGGGGCGATTAGGTCGGTAAACACGAAGAGGGTGGGCATTGTCAGGTACTGTTGCAGTTGCACTATGGGGTGCAACGTATCAAAACTGCCGTGCGCACCCCTCGGGCACTTTACTGAGATTAAAAACAAGTGGTAACTAAAGACGGTCCGAAATTCAACAGCGAAAGCAAGTCCACATAAGCCGCTCTTCATGCATACTCCCAGGAATATCATAGATAACAAAGAGCTGAGACTCCGAGCATTAAGGAAATGCGCTTTGGGAAAGAATCACAGTTGCTGAACATCCAGAAAGTACAATAAGGCTACAGATGAGATACAACTTGCGACATCGAAGTGCAACAAATACATGTTCTGACCGAACATGTGGATACTCGTAGTGGCAACATCCGAATCAATGACCTGGAACCTGCATGTCTAGGGTCTTACGTGATAACCCCAATCCTAAGTATACAGCGGACTCAACGCAAGTACACAGCACTGATGAGTACTGAAAAACGGAAGTCCTGGTTCAAACTGAAAGACAACAGACATACAGGGAAGCCTTCGATGAGAAGGCAATGCTCACAGTTGCGTCTGGCAGATTGAGCTTGACTGGGTTAGTGGGACAAACTACAATAACACTGGTTTAGTTAAACGTACAATATTTTATTCAATGAAGGAAGTCAAATAAAATGCGCGTAGTTATAAATTTATTCATTGTTTTTTTTTTTTGTACTAAATGTAGGCTGCAAGATTAATAAGCCTGAATCAATTGAAGAAGGACTTAAACCACTTCTAGTGGTGGCCGTTGAAAATAGTTGGTGTCGAGAGTTCGGGTCCATTTCTGCGGGTAAACTTCATTCTCTACTTCATTTCGATAGGCTGGATAAATTTGCTTCAGCGGCTCAATTTGGTCTTTAGGATGATGTGGTATACCTGGATAACTTGGATACTCCGAATAATTTGGATCCACTGACTGATCAGGATAGCTTGGATAAATTTGTGAATAATCTGGATAGCCTGATGGACCAAATTGGCCAGGATAGCTTGGATAATATTGCCATATTGGATATGATAAATTTTGTTGATAATCGGAATATTCTGGTATATATTGAGCCGGATAACTTGGATAAGATTGCCATGTTGGATATGGTAAAATTTGTGGATAATCGGGATATTCTGGATTATATTGCGGCGGATGTCTTGGATAAGATCGCCTTAGCAGAGGCTTCTGTTCTTCTGGTGGAGCATGTACTGATAATTCGGCACTAGATATTTGGCAGCAAATAATCGCTAAGACTGGAATGCAAAATAAACTGAATAAGTTCCGCATTGTGCTAATGAAAGTGTATCACTGACTAATATTTTACTAGAGTCCCGTTTTTATAGCCCTAAGTGATAGAAAATATAAGCGGAAGAAACTAAATTTGACCTTTCAAACGAAGGAAATATACTTTTTTATTTCGATTAAATTAAGGTTATCGATCTTAAATAACAATTAACCCAATAGATAGGAATCAATAAGAATATGTTTGCTTAGCTGTTAGAAATAAGAGGGTATCCGACGCAGAACTATTTATTTTCGTTGATGGTTCCTCAGTACATCCGGTTTTTAATTTAGATATTGTAGGTACTGCTAGTCATGGAGAGTCAAGGAGAGTGTCAATTTTGTAATATTCCAATTTGCCCTGCTTAATGAATGAGAAAAACTTCAAGCTGTGTAAACGAAAGTTCAATTTAAAGACTTATCATTGAATCGTAAAGGTATGTTAAACGTAAGCACTCATATTTTGCTAACATTGATGTACAAAATTCCGGTGACCTTTACGTGGCATTGGCTGTTAGGTTTTAAATAATTTCCCTGAATGACTGTAGATTTGTAGACTTAGGCATTTAGTAATCTTTACCCAAATGGTTGATTGGTCTGAAACACAATTGATTTTTTTGTCTAGGCCATCAGGCTAGGTATCAATATGAAACAAGACGATTCCAGCAGGAATCCAACTAACTTTTGCGAGTGTTAGTTAAAACTTCAAATGACAGTCCTAGTCTAGCCAAATCTATCGATGAAGAAAGCACCACAAGAGTAGGCGGCCATATTGAAGCTTTAACTTTGCCAAATGAACCTAACAATCTTCCATAAAATTGAATTTGACTGGACTCGGAAGGCCCCATTTATTCCGCCTAGTACTCATACAAGCAAAGGCTGAGGCATAAAACTATGATTTAAAAAAGGTGAGGTTAGAGTTGACATTCTGTAGCATACCGATGATCCGTTCATTTGAACCACAAGAGATGAGGTGAGTTTTCTAACAGACGAGATGAGCTATTACAAATTACGTGAGCAAATGTTAAGGGAAATAGAGTTATGAAGAAATGGGCAATAGGCAGAGTCAGAGAGAAGTTGTAAGAAGTTTTGTTAGCTACGGAAGCATCCATGATGCAGGAGTAGATGGCAGTGACACTCAGATATGATCATCATTCTCTCTTCCTTTCCTTCATATCTATCTTTGGTTATTTTCTTTTTTTCGTATTTTGATACGAGACGAAAGGTTATTGTAGCTTGAGAAGGTGAACAGGAGATTGCGTTTGAATAATCGGCTAAATAACGTAGACAAGCGATGATTCGTTATTCGATATTTTATTTCTGAAAATCTGACATTAAAATGTGCACATTAGTTTAAATTGAATTCTTACCGTAGTTTGTCCTCTCTCATTCGAATCCGAATAAAACCTGGAAAGGGCGCGAATTGATGCTTGTGAAATCTGAAGAGGCAAGAGTGAGACGACAATACTCGCAAAGATGTGTTTATATTAAAGTTTGAAAATGTTTGGTCGTTATTTAGCAGGAAGGTTGAGTTGAGATGTATGGGATAGTGGCAAGAATCGACCCAATCCGACGAGCTAGAGCCGAACAACCGCGAGCATGCCACTACCGTATACTCCTGCATTATGGATGGGTCTATGGCCTACTAAACCCCTTACAGAGTCGATAAATGAACGTCCCTGCGTTATTCTAGTTAAGAAGACAAGGACGTGAAATGATTAACAGTAAAGAGATAGCCCCAAAGGACTATACTCCAGGTGGTACTCTCAATAGCCGGAATACAAGATGGTCTTTTCAAACGCAGCCGGCGCAGTAATACTAGAAGCCGCAATTAACATACTAAAGGAGCTCCTTGACGTTTTAGGCATTGTCGCAGAAGTCGCTAAATCTCTGGATTCCGACGGGTCCTACTGTTCTTTCTACGATACGTTCAATAGATTGGGCGATAGAGGCCCTGCCTATCACAGTGCTATTTTTAGGGCTTGACTCGGGAAACCGAAAAGGTAGAACTGGCTCCAGAAAAGGTAGAATTTGAAAGACTACCATCTAATTATCATGTGGAAAGGAGAAGAAGGCGTGAGGATGCCTCAACAGTGCAATGAGATGGCAATTTTTTTTAAGGTGCGTGTGCAGAAAGCCTCCAGTGGTGACAAAGTAGAGAAATGACCATCGCTGTTGGTGACCTATTACTCGGAGGTGTGGGGGGACTGAACGTGAACTGTGGCGTTGCTCTTGCATATGTTACTCGCGCGCTCAGGGGGCTATTATTATTAATAAAATGTTTGCTCACAGCGCGGATGAAGGAAACTGGGGGTGGAGGAAAGGAGAGGTACTAATGTGCATTGGTCTTAAGTGCTTGCAAGTTACAACAACAAGGAAATAGAGAGCTCGGCAGGGGATTCCATAAGCGAGTTTTACGACTTAGGAACGAACCTCAATGCTTTAGAGTACGTTCGATGAGCATTCTTAGCGAGACAAGTGTTATTGTTAAAAGTTTGAACGTACGGAATGCCACTGGCAATTTTTATGGAGCACTGGTGGTGGAAATAGCGATAGAGCAAAGTGAGACATGAGACTGCTTATCAGCAAAGCTGTCTCCTGCGCCATTCACTGCTTAACACTCTCCATAGTTCTGTCGTCTGTGCTTAGGCATATGCAGATCATGTAGCTATGTTGTCTGGATATGCAACTCTAGTTCGACCACTGCTGCAATACGAATAGGCTTTCAGTCAATTTTCTCAAAACTGAGGCTGTTCCTTCTTCGCGAAGGAGGGGGAAGGTGTCATCCTGGATTACAAACTCCTTTGGATTATACAACTAAATTGGAAAACCTCTGAGGCGATGTCGGTCTTCTGACGGTTGAAAGGAGATCTCGGCAAAACCAAGTATTTATCACCGAGGAGGGTCATCTGGATCTACACGGCTTTAACAAGGCCAATCATATCATGGGCATCAGTTGTCTGGTGAAACAAATTTTCCCGAAAACACATCATTTGTGCTTTTCCGGTATCTACCTCGGCTGCATGTGGCTTTCCATAGCACGCCAGGTTGTACTCTAGATGCTCTGATAAACTTCCCACTCCTTAATTTTTATACTATGGGCTGCACTCTCTAAGCCATCTTCCATTTAAATAGAAGTAGGTTTTGATAGAACGAACATTGGAGTTTTGATGACGTTGCGCACCGACTGTCCTTTGACTCTGGTCTTATGGACACACACTCTAATGCAGTGACATCGGAGCTCCTGTTGCTGAAGGGATACGAAATTTTCGTTCCCTATACCTAGAATTGGTTTCGACCAGAATTTGGTCGAATGGAATGGGGTTCTGGTGCCTTCTGGAGGACGACAACCTTAGATTTCGCTCTGTCGTCCAAGCAGATGCCAATCGCGATGGAATCGAACTGTATTATGAAGAATCAGTGGATGGGATAAAGTATTTGAATCTGTAACGACTGTCAGGGTGCGCTTAAAGGATTTTTGGAGCCCCTTACGGCTTCCAAACTACAAAATTCGACTAAACTCATAATGGGATCTCGCGATATGATATCGTTCATGAACTTGGTAGGCAAGGCTCAGAAACGATTTTTTCTGGACTAGAACCAGTGTTAAGGATGCCTGTCCTCGATTAGCGCTAATATTTACTGCTGAGTTTCATATGAGTATAGCTGCAGATGTCGTGACAGATTGCCGACTGACCAAACAAATCCGTTTCGACGATTATAAGGAGTCGGCGCCTTTCCTGCTGTCTCTCTGTAAAAATGACTACAGATTGCTTACTGACATTGTTACGAGGCATTACCCTTTTCTGAAGCACCTACGGAGAACTACCTTTGTCAGTTGTCAGTGCCCGGCCTACTATCACATCAAACTTCTTCTACTTGGCGCCGATGTGGTGTGCGCCGGTACTTTAGGCACTTTATCACTGAAGAGCTCACTAATTTCTTGGAAAGACTGAGATATTTAAGTAAAAGGCACATACGGGAAGTACAGTAGAATGGACTTGTTCTTTGTCTGTTAGCCACTGACAAAAAAAAATATTGATCAAGAAGATTGTAAGAAAAACTGTAGCGGCTTAGATCCAATAATTTTATTTTGAGAATATTAATTATTCTACAATACATTATTAATTTTCCTTGTTTTCGGAATCATTCTCTGGAGTTATTGGTGGTGCAATCGTCATTGTTGTTTTTGGATCAGTGGGCGTAGAATGACTAGTAACTCGATCAATGGTAGTATCCGTAGGTGATGTAGTAGGATCAGTGGTAGTTGGTGAAATTGTTGGATCAGTTGTAGTAAGCGTTGTTGAATTTGGTGTCTTGCAACGTGGAGAACCACGTGCGCATAATCTGGCTTGTACCCGAGGACGATTAGACCTTCTTCTAAAGATTTGGCCATCTGCCTCATGTGAGATGATTATTCCGATTATGCATAGAAGGAAAATTGTCCTTAAAGACATTGTTGATCGAAATGGTTTTCAAATGAATAAGATACTTCAAACTAGGGTGCACAATACTCATACTTTTTCCAGAATTGTTGTGCCTTTTATAGTCCAAAAAACCCGACCTCTTTACTAGATTACAAAAGAAATTGAAAAATGTATTTTATTATTTATTGCGGTAGGTTTGTGTCACTCAAAAATTGAGCAAGCCCTTTAAACCTTAATGAGTCTATTTCGGAATGAAGTTGCGTGCAAGGTAAACACATTGGGCAAATTCATTTAGAAGCAATGAGTTAAATGCACCTAAGCAAATAAAAATCGTAACAGCTTACAGACTGTTCGTTTGTACGGAATGTTAATTGAATTTTAGCTATAAAAGGCTGGTCGGTGATAAAAAGTGCATCAGTTTATCTAATTCAGTATCTGAGCAGTGGAAGACATCAAACAAACTTAAATTCTAAAATGTCGTTCAAAGGATTGCTTTTACTTTGTTGCATCGCCCTCATTGTTATTTGTCATCAAGCAGATGGTCAAGTATTCCGTAGGAGAGTGAACCGTCCTCGAGTCCAAACTAGACTGTGTACCCGTGGTTCATCGAGGTGCAAGACAGCAAGCAACTTAGTAGCGACAACAACTACAACAACTAACAATAGCCCAACAAAGGTACAAATGTCTTCCGAAACTGTTACGACAAAAGCAAAGCCAACCTCTTCGAAACCAAGGACTCTAGCAAAACCTACAAATGCAATTGAAGTAAAGCCCTGAAATACTCTGAGGAGCATTACGTAGGGCATCGATTTCACCTTAAGGAAAATAATACATTTTACATCAAAACATCAAATAATAAATTTTTTTACTAATTAAATTCTTTTAATTACTAATTGACCTGTCCAGAATTAACTTAGTGCTACAAGGCATAGCTTGCTTATACTGTGTATGTTGCACCAAAATTGGAAATTGTTATCCGTTTTACCCAGTTAACACCAGTTTTATTTTCTCATCGAAATTAATTGAAAGTTATTTTTTAAGGAAAATTTCAGCTTTCTTACAATCGTAGCATCTCACACCAATTATTCACCATCCTAAATACGTTTTCAGGACCCCGACAGCGCCCTTCATGCTAACGAGCCCGACTTTTCCGCAAAAATCTCTTAGTATAATCTAACTATCGAGATGGAATGTAGTACCTCAGTACTAAGTCAACTTTGAAGAACATGTTGGACACTCAGAAATATAGTACCCCGTCGTCCCATCATCACTCTCAGAGCAAATGCCGCAGGATATAGTGCCGGCCACTGCACGTATAGGTACTTAAAAAAAGCATTCAGTTTCATCACAACGCCAGTAAGTAGTCTGCAGTAAGCCCTACTGAGAGACAGCAGGGAAGGATGAGGATGAGTGACCCGATCTCTAAGCCACATCGGGAAGGTTTCGTATTGTCTGCCGGCAACATGAAGAGTCATGCCATCCGTAGTTATGCTCATATGAAACCCAACAGTAAACGAAAGCCCTAACCGAAGACGTAGGTTTTATACCATAAAAACTCTTCTCTGAGGTTTGTCCAGAGTAGCCGATTTCATGGTCCGTGATCCGTGTGACATGGGATTCAAACAAGTTCAGTGAAGTTCCCCAATCTCGCTCTAGCTTGGAAGTTATGATTGGGCCCAGCAAGGCTTAAAGAGCAGCTTGGCTGTCGCTACAGATGCAGATGTTTCACTCCCTCCCCTTATTAATCACAATATACAATAGTTCTTTGTTACCAAAATTGCGTACATTTTCGCTTTTAGGACAAACACAAGTTTTCCTAATGAGGAGTGAAATCTACCAATGTCGTCTTCAAGAAAAAAAAACTAGCGCCGCAACCTATATCGGTTATGGAGCGAACCTTGAAGAGCCCACTTTATTGCTTTCCTGGCCCAGATTCTAGCCAGAAATATTGCTGGGCACAGGGAAAGTCGATTTTTTGCATAGCAGAGTCTTAGTGGTAATACACGAATATCAGACAGCATGTCCATAAGAGCAGAGTCAAAAGCCACCAAATCTAGAGCACGTACTGTACGGATGACCACTACTTTTCTCTTCTTAGCTTTGTGAGCGCAATCCATGATAGACTGTCAAGGGGAGGAAGAGCCATCAGTGCGTCTACAGGAGAAACAGGCATGCTAGGGAAAACTGCGAAAGACATTTTTCGGAATCTGGTTAAAATTGTAGTGACATATCTTCGGGAAAGACACTTCCATCGGACAACCGACGCATAGGATTCAATTGACCTTATCATAGTCGGATAGTTCCAAGGGACTATACCCTGCAAAAGGCCGACAACGCCTTGGAGGCTTTCGACGTAACATGTTAAGTGAAGAGAAGTGTGTTATCCAGCATGACACGCAAATACTTAGCTTCATCAGAAAAACGGATGGTGGTTCTTTTAAGCACTACAGAAATCACCACTGTGGGTGAAAGTGCTCAAAACCAAGCAGGAACCTCAATTCGTCGCCGAAGTCAACAATTTGGCCTCACTGATGGCACTTTATGGGGAATTTTAAAAGTTGATCTTCATTTGCACACCTATGAGATACAAATTACACAACAATTGAAACCATTGGGCCATCTACGACATCGCCGATTTGTTAACTGGATGTTGGATCGCCAGTACAATTCGTCGTCGAATTCGATCTTTTCCAATAAAGCCCATTTTCGGTTGGATGGGTACGTAAATAAACAAAACTGTCGTCTCTGGGGACCGGAAGATAAGTGATAAGTGATTCACGAAAAGCCAATGCATCCCAAAAAAGTCACTGTATGGAACGGATTATAAGTT
This sequence comes from Volucella zonaria, assembly GCA_963966105.1. Taxonomy (NCBI): domain Eukaryota; kingdom Metazoa; phylum Arthropoda; class Insecta; order Diptera; family Syrphidae; genus Volucella; species Volucella zonaria. Next base: position 188,977,564 of record OZ014530.1, on the reverse strand, counting down.
GGAGTCCTCATTGGCTCGTACTTTTTCGAAGACGAGGCTGGGGAGACAGTTACAGTGAATAGAGAATGTTACCGCAACATTTTGACTGGCTTTATTTTTTCCAAAATTGAATAAATTTGGTCTGGAAGATCTCTGGTTTCAACAGGATGGTGCTACCGCCCAAACAAGCCATCAATCCATCAATTTATTAAATACGAAATTTGAAGATCGCATTATTTCGGTTAGAGAAGAAGTTGATTGGCCTCCAAGGTCATGTAATTGGGCACCTTTAGACTCTTCTTGTGGGGTTATTTGGAGAGTACAGTCTATGCCAATAACCGTGCGACAATTCAGGATCTCAAACATAACATCCAAACTGAAATTGCGGCCATTGACCCACTTATTCTTCAAAAAGTCATCGATAATTTTGACCTTGGGATGGCCACTTGCAACAGAAGCAGTAGTGGTCACATGAACGACGTTGTATTCCATTCATAATTGTCATGGACCAAACTTTATTAATCAATAAAATTCTGTATTGATTTTGTAATAAATATGTATTTAATTTAATAAAAACTTCCACACTAGCTGTTGGCTAACCATTTAGCTCTGAAGCTCTTAGCGAGCCGGTAATCGTCTTTTCGACTTTTCGGTATAAGGGCTACTCCCACTGTTCGCCAAGATTTCGGTAAATATGTCAGTGTTAAGCAAGCAATGAAGATTCACTTCATAGTTACCAGCAGCTGATATGTGTTTTTCTGTGGCATAACTTGGTATATGCCATAGATGCCAGATAACCTGAAAACATCAATAGAAACAACAGTACGTTTGGTGGTCTCATCTGTTAAAAAAACCGATGAAAGATAACAGCTGGGGCGCGTTGTCTTCCTCTGCACCTTTCCATCTGCGCACAGTGGAGTTGGTTATGAGCAATAAGCTTACCTGGGAATGTGCCATGAGGTTTCCTGCGCCTGCTTTATTTCCCCCTTTTGAAGAGTTTGACTAATCTACTTGTTTCACCGGTACTGCTCTGCTCTTTAGGTGTTGTCGGGTTTGTCTTTATAATACGCACTCTTCGAATCCAAGTTAGCTTCTTACATACTTTTTTCTTCGATCGAATTTTTTCTTCCTCCAATTTAATTTTAAGAAGCTAGTCAATGGGTTAACTTAAGATGGCGTATGACAGTCTTAATGGGCTGGAGACCTCAATAACATACTCGTAGTCTTACCTTCGAGGATAGATTTTCGCCACGGACTTGTTTAATTATTCACAAGTTGTCTGAGCCGACCTCTTCAATAATAGACTTCAAATTCCTATTTCGGAACCTTCTGCGTTAATGCAAACATTCTCAGCTTTAGCTAGCTTCCACAGTTGCCTGCCTTCCCAATTCAAAGCGTCAAAAAGGTAATAGCGGCACGTTTATGGCCTCCAAACCGCATAAGATTATTCGATGGATGGAAGATTCTGAGCCTGGAAAATACTCGTAATGTGCTGTAAGAGTTATTCCAATTCTGAGAAACACTTCTATGAACGCCGCCGTTTATGATATTTGACGCATGTTGCTACTTTATTGCCAAAGGGATTGCTTATGTTATACTTCTTCTATTTTTTCGAAAAATTAATTTAAATGACGATGGACCAGGCAGTACAATGGAGAAGTTTTTTGATGAATGCTCGGTTAAGGAAAAGTGATAAAGGCGATGGAACATAAAGATATTGATTATACAGCAGTACCGCTGTTTGGCCTTTACTAAAGTCTATATATGAGTTGAGCTTTTAGGTTGCGGAAAATGGAAGTTGTGAATATATCCTCCATTGCTTAGTCTGTTACATGCTACATTAGTATCGGATTACCAAGCGAAAGGCCTTGGAATTGCAGGTCAAATATTATATTTTATTTCATCCATTGATATACAAAAGGATTTGGTGTAGTTACAATCTAAATGCATATAGATAGCTACTACAAATGTCAAGTGCCTATGCAGTTGTTGGTGAAGTTGTAGGTGGTGCTGTTGGTGAAGTCGTTGGTGGGGTTGTTGGTGAAGTTGCTGGTGGCGTCGTTGGTGAAGTTGCTGGTGGTGACGTCGGTGAAGTTGTTGGTGGCGTTGTTGGTGGCGTTGTTGGTGGCGTTGTTGGTGAAGTTGCTGGTGGTGTCGTTGGTGAAGTTGCTGGTGGTGTCGTTGGTGAAGTTGCTGGTGGTGTCGTTGGTGAAGTTGCTGGTGGCGTTGTTGGTGAAGTTGTTGGTGGCGCTACTGTGGTTGGTGCGGCAGTTGTTGTTGGTGCGGCAGTTGTTGTTGGTGCAGCAGTTGTTGTTGCACATAGAGGAGATCCTCGAGCGCATAATCGTCTTTGAAAACGGGGTCTTTGTATACGTCTTTGAAACCTACGGCGAAATAGTTGACCCTCAGATTGTTGGAGGATCACAAACAGCCCAATGAGGCAGAAAAATAATATTTTCATTGGACTCATCTTGACGCTATATGAAGAAATGGAGAACTGATACACTTTGACAAATTCATTCTCTTTTTATAGGAAGGCTTTTCAAGTGAACGAACTTTTTTGCTTTGCGGTTTTTGTGGGCTTAGATACAAATACAATACTTTACATTGCAAATATGTTCCTTACTATTTGCTAACAAATATTTCTCCTAATTCCAGGTAGTACACCCAAGCTTGTAATTTATTTCACCATTTGTGTACACATGGAGTACCACAAATTCAAACGGGTTCTATTGCCCAAATAAATGGGGAACACTTTACTTTGAACAACGTGTATGTAGGTGCCCAGAATATTCATATTCAGTTACAGAATCAATATAATTGAGTGTGTTTGAAAATAATAATGATTCAAATTAAAATAAAAGAAATGTACAAATAAGATATAATTTAGAAATCAAATCCAATATAATTTAATAGATTTAAATTCACACCAAAATTACAATAATGTTGCCATGACTGTGATCAAACAGCAAATGTGAGTGATTGAGATGAGATGTAATGTAGCTAGTGGCGCATATGTCATTATGATTAACATATAAAAAAATTACATTACAGAGAAACTGAGAAACATCTATAATAAGGCGAAATCTTCGTGTTTGGCTAATTGCAATGCATTCGCCAACATTTAGCCCAGCATGGAGGACCCTGGTTTTTAAGCGAGTGAAAGTGGGGAAACCTTAGCGATGGAAGTCGTGTAGTTGCCTAACTTGGTGTAGATTGTGACTACTCGGACATTGTTGTCTTTTCCAGGATATATTGGTAGGACACGTCCATGAATCCATTTGCAAGGCGTCAAGTTTGGTTTCCTTATGCAGGACGAGGTTGTCTATTTGCAAATTGTCTTGAGTGCGCTACCAATTCGGTTAGTTTTGAGGTGAAGTCAAGTATTCCTGGCGTAATCATTACCAAAACCTGGCAGAAGTATCTGTAAAGCATAGCAAATAGTTTGATAGAACAGTTCCCATCAAAACCTGTGGTTGAGGAATTGCTGTATATGGTTCCTCGATCTTGTAATTCTTGTAATGGGCTGAAGTTAAAGCACTTGGTTCTCCATCTGATATGCGACACATCAGACGCAAATTTAATAATGCTTCTATGCTTTTGAGGAACGTGTACATCTCTACGCAGGTCGGCTTGTTACCACTAATCACTCACTTGAGATGAGTTTTGAGAGATTTTACGCCTGCCACCCATAGGTCCCTGAAGTGAGGAGAACGATGTGTGGCACAACTACGAAGGGGATGAGTCATCTCTCCAAGTGTACGTTTTGCGCCAAAAATATTCATGCCAATATCGTTCCAGATTTCCACTGGCTACGATCGACCTCCGACACGAAGTACTCCGAAAGAGTCAAGAAATGGTCACATAGATATTAGTTTGTTTCTTTTCGGCAAACGGCAATTTTTTTTTTTTGAGGACATCGACTTCCAATGATAACAATGAGCACTGCGAGGATTTCAATAATATCGTTTCCGAATTCAATAGTCCTTGGATAATCAATACTTTCAAATTACGAGGTTTAAAATCCAACCGACAATCTTCTCAAAGAAAAGTCCTCACTCACTCACTTATTCATCAACGCCCAGCCCAAATAACTGAAATTTTGCACAGAGATTCCCTTTATGGTCTACACAAGGGAAAAAAAAAGCAAAATGGGGGTTCAAATTTGGTATGGAAAAATAATATGAAATACACATTTCGACTTGAAATTTCATAGGAGTATTTCGTATTTCGTGATTTCCGAAAATCAACCCTTTAGGGATTGAAATATAAATAAATAAATAAATTATGTTAATAAACCTACAAATCGATATGAGTGTTGTTATCGAGGATACTTGGGATGTTGATTACGAAAATTGCATTTATTTTGAATCCCAAGACGGTAGATATGACAAAAAATTAAAACCCTGTAGCAGTTAAATGGGGTTTCAGAGTTTGTACTAGGAAACTATATTAAACAGACTTTTCAATTCGAGCCTTCGTAGGTGTACTCCAGTAATAAAATAAGTAATTATTTTCCTAAAATCGACCCCATAGGGAATAAAGGGGATAATTATATATTTTCGCTTTAAATTTGCCTTGTTTCGGTAAATATATCTAATATAATATATAATAATAATAATAATTTGGAATGAACGTAGGTAATTGTAATCACTTAACCATTGCTTCAAAGTTATAAGGTCATGAACACCCACCAGAGTCGCACCTGTTATGGTCGTTAGAGAAAAATCCAAAAAAAAAAATGTATTTTAATCTTCGTTTATTGAGAGCTTGATAACAACTGAAGTTATTCCCAATTTTTATTAAAAACGTAAATTGAGTTTGCAATGTTTAGGTTATTCCAAGGATTATACGTGCCGGATGCAGCTAGATTTTCTTGGAATTAACCCGTACAGTGTTTGCTGAATACGGTATTTTAATTATCGGTTTCTACAAAATAACGGAAATTATAAGTGTTCGATTAAGGGTTCTGGAAAGTATATAAGCAGCGCGAGAAGGCGGCCCCACTTACTACAAATGCAACATTTGCCTCGATAACACGTTTAAGGCAAACACTGCACAATTGAACAGTAGTTTGTAGTCCAGAACTATCTTTTTATTGTAAAACTGTTCCTGGATTCCGAATTTTAAAAGTTATTATTCTTAACTTTTATTTCCATTCCATTTGATTTACATTACAGCGCAATTTTTTTCCATCTTTCGTCCAAAAGAGTGGATACATTTTTTAGATAGATTTTGAATCAACAATGACTGTTGATTTATTGAAAACTGACGGAACTATGGTGCCTCACACCGTATTAGTGGGATCCACCGTTCGCTGGACGCCCTGCACTATCCGCTTTTGTTTTGCCGTTTCGACGATGGGTACTTAATTTTTTAAACCCAGCGTGATCCTGAAACCAATCAAACACTTAAAAAGTCAGTCTCCGCTGCGAGTTTCTGGCCTTTTCGTATAATGACTAGAAAAGGGGAGGATAATCACCCGGTGTATGTCCGTAAACGTTTTAGTCAGTTTTTAGTTGACATGTACGTAAAAATAGGAACGGAAGAACAACAAGGCACAGCTGAGGGTTGATAGTTACATACACTTGTGGAATGCCATAAGCACACTGGGCGTTGGTGGTGAGCGGCTGGGTCAAAAGGTGGTGCTCCCGTCACCTTTTACTAGGGGACCACATCATATGCACTAGTGTACACAAGGCGCCATGACGTGCGTGAACCAATACGGTCTTACTGATCTTTTTATTACATTTATGTGTAACTCCCCATAGAAAGACATCACAGATATGTTCTTACTTGGCCAGAACTTTAAAGATTATGGCTCTTCTAATCACAGGCAATCTGTTTGAGGCGATGCGTTGCTTTATATACTCGGTGGAATGGGAAAAACGGGGTCTTCCACATATTCACACCTTACTATGGCTAGAACAGCGTATCACCCCAGAAAAAATCGACAATGTTCTTAGAGCTGAAATACCTGATACTGAGCAAGACACTCTCCACTGCGTTATAATGAAGGCCAACATGATGCAAGTTTCTTGCGGCAATTTAAACCCCAAATCGCCGTGCATGAAAGTTGGTAGCTGAAGTAAGAGGAATCTTCAACCACTTCTCAATGACAGGAGACGATGTATATCCACAATATAGGAGGAGGTCTCCAGTTGACGGTTGTTACACAATAAAAAATAACGAAATTGAATTGGACCACAGCCGGGTGATGCCTTGAAATCCTCATATGAAAGCGGAGTACTGCGGTTCTGTTAAATCAATCAAATATATATCCGTAAGTATGTAAACAAGGGTAGTGATCTAGCGGCTTCTACTATAGAGAATGATAGAAATGAGGTGAAAATCTACGAAAGTGGCCTGCACATAAGCAGTTCCGAAGCAGTTTGGAGGATCATAAGGTTTTCCATGCATGAAAATTCCCCCCCCCCCCCCCCCCCCCCTCCTCTAACATCTCACTATTCATCTTAAAAACGGCCAGATGTATACTTCACCTCCAATAACTTGTCAGAAAAAATAAACAATCCTCCTCAGAAAAAGCTGCCAGCTTGTTTTTCAAAATCTGCAAAACGGACAATTATGCTAGGACGCTGCCGTACTCTGATGTCCCTTCTTCCGTTGTCTGAAACAACAAAATATTTTCTATAAGGAAAATGGGGAAAGTTATAGACGGCTGACCCGGAGTCATCCCAACAACACCGAGTGCTACCGCCCACGCCCGCTGCTCCATGAAGTTAGAGGACAGACAACATTTGAAGACTTAAAGGCTGTGAATGGTATCCTCAAAAATATCGGTCTGCATGTAAGACTCTTGGATTGCTCAAAGACGACAAACATTGGGACAGTACTTTAGAGGAAGCTGCATTGTGCGATTCTTATAATAATGTTAATTTTCTGTCAACATCCTGATCCTTTAAGCGTTTGTAAGAAATATAAAGACAGTCTCTCGGAAGCCAACAGCAAGAGAGTGCGCAACTGCTCACAGGCGAAGTGTACAAAAGATGCTTGATATTGATCGAGGATGCAGTGATAGCACAAGCTGGAAACTTGACACAACACGAATTGCCTCAGACAAAAAGATCTGTAACAACTTTCAATAATCGTGAATATTTGAGAGAGACTAATTATGACCCCGGTGCCCTGAGACAGGTGATGTCATCTAATTAACAGTTACTGACGAATGAACAGCTTTGCGTTTATCAGCATCTCCTAGGCAATGTTGAGAAAAGAATTGTGCAAATATTTGCCCTGGGTGTTCCTGGTGGCACTGGAAAAATCCTCCTTATTAATTTTGTTTAGGCAAAAGTAAGGAGTAAATTGGCATCGCCTTAGCCACCGCCACATCAGGAAGAATCAAAGCAACACTGTTGGAGGGAGGCAAGATAGCTCACGCTGCCTTCAAACTACCCTTAAACCTCATCCACGTCGAAACCTCACTCTACTATATTTCAAGACAGAGTAATGCGGCCCAATTGCTGCGCGGTTGTAAATTTATATTATAGTTTGGGACGATAGCACAATGGCGTATAAAAGGAGTTTCGAAGCCAAACAAGAGTGTAAAAGATATCAGAGGAAACATTGTCAGGATGGGTGGAGTCACAGTATTGTTAGCTAGAGACATCCGTCAGACACTGCTGATAGTGCTGAGGGAACTCGACCTGACAAAGTTAAAGCTTGCATTTAGGCCTCATATTTTTGGCTTTTAATCAAAAGACTCTACCTAAAGAAAATCATGCGGATGCACTTGAAGAGCCATGTTTGCGATAGGCAATTCTCGGATCTCCTCTTTAAAATAGGAAAGGGAGAATATTCGGAAACTGAGGGCATGATTACAATTCCACCAGTTGTGTCGACGATGTAATAGCCTGAATATAGCCAAATATCCACAACGTATACAGCAAACCCACGGAGTGGCTGTGCGAATGTACGATTCTCACACCTAAGAACGATCAATTTTCCGTCATTAATGAAACTTTGTTGAAGTCCTTCGAAGTTGCAGAATACCAGTACAAATCTGTGGACACTGTAGTGTGTATACTGATGATGATATACACTATCCTGTGGAGTTCCTAAATACACTCAACGCACCTGGTCTACACTCTTATCTTCAAAGTGGGAGCTCCAGTAATGCTACTGAGAAATCTCAATCCGTCCAAGTTATGCAATGGGACCAGGTTGCGTGAGAAAGCCTTACATAAAAACGTGATAGAGGCCATTGTATTTGCTGGCTGTGCTCGCTGTGAATCGGTGTATTAATCGCGGACATCACTTATAGCCTCGGAGTACCCATTCGAGTTTAAAAGGCTGCAATTCCCAACGACGAATAATAAGTCTCAAGGTCAGTCACTGAAAATAGCAGGACTTGATGATAGGGAAGATTGCTTCTCGCACGGCCAGTTTTACGTTGCGTACTCGAGAATGAGCTCATCTAGCAGCCTAGTCGTGTTAGCATCTGAAGGCAGATGCTTTTGAGGAACGTGTACATCTCTACGCAGGTCGGCTTGTTACCACTAATCACTCACTTGAGATGAGTTTTGAGAGATTTTACGCCTGCCACCCATAGGTCCCTGAAGTGAGGAGAACGATGTGTGGCACAACTACGAAGGGGATGAGTCATCTCTCCAAGTGTACGTTTTGCGCCAAAAATATTAATGCCAATATCGTTCCAGATTTCCACTGGCTACGATCGACCTCCGACACGAAGTACTCCGAAAGAGTCAAGAAATGGTCACATAGATATTAGTTTGTTTCTTTTCGGCAAACGGCAATTTTTTTTTTTTGAGGACATCGACTTCCAATGATAACAATGAGCACTGCGAGGATTTCAATAATATCGTTTCCGAATTCAATAGTCCTTGGATAATCAATACTTTCAAATTACGAGGTTTAAAATCCAACCGACAATCTTCTCAAAGAAAAGTCCTCACTCACTCACTTATTCATCAACGCCCAGCCCAAATAACTGAAATTTTGCACAGAGATTCCCTTTATGGTCTACACAAGGGAAAAAAAAAGCAAAATGGGGGTTCAAATTTGGTATGGAAAAATAATATGAAATACACATTTCGACTTGAAATTTCATAGGAGTATTTCGTATTTCGTGATTTCCGAAAATCAACCCTTTAGGGATTGAAATATAAATAAATAAATAAATTATGTTAATAAACCTACAAATCGATATGAGTGTTGTTATCGAGGATACTTGGGATGTTGATTACGAAAATTGCATTTATTTTGAATCCCAAGACGGTAGATATGACAAAAAATTAAAACCCTGTAGCAGTTAAATGGGGTTTCAGAGTTTGTACTAGGAAACTATATTAAACAGACTTTTCAATTCGAGCCTTCGTAGGTGTACTCCAGTAATAAAATAAGTAATTATTTTCCTAAAATCGACCCCATAGGGAATAAAGGGGATAATTATATATTTTCGCTTTAAATTTGCCTTGTTTCGGTAAATATATCTAATATAATATATAATAATAATAATAATTTGGAATGAACGTAGGTAATTGTAATCACTTAACCATTGCTTCAAAGTTATAAGGTCATGAACACCCACCAGAGTCGCACCTGTTATGGTCGTTAGAGAAAAATCCAAAAAAAAAAATGTATTTTAATCTTCGTTTATTGAGAGCTTGATAACAACTGAAGTTATTCCCAATTTTTATTAAAAACGTAAATTGAGTTTGCAATGTTTAGGTTATTCCAAGGATTATACGTGCCGGATGCAGCTAGATTTTCTTGGAATTAACCCGTACAGTGTTTGCTGAATACGGTATTTTAATTATCGGTTTCTACAAAATAACGGAAATTATAAGTGTTCGATTAAGGGTTCTGGAAAGTATATAAGCAGCGCGAGAAGGCGGCCCCACTTACTACAAATGCAACATTTGCCTCGATAACACGTTTAAGGCAAACACTGCACAATTGAACAGTAGTTTGTAGTCCAGAACTATCTTTTTATTGTAAAACTGTTCCTGGATTCCGAATTTTAAAAGTTATTATTCTTAACTTTTATTTCCATTCCATTTGATTTACATTACAGCGCAATTTTTTTCCATCTTTCGTCCAAAAGAGTGGATACATTTTTTAGATAGATTTTGAATCAACAATGACTGTTGATTTATTGAAAACTGACGGAACTATGGTGCCTCACACCGTATTAGTGGGATCCACCGTTCGCTGGACGCCCTGCACTATCCGCTTTTGTTTTGCCGTTTCGACGATGGGTACTTAATTTTTTAAACCCAGCGTGATCCTGAAACCAATCAAACACTTAAAAAGTCAGTCTCCGCTGCGAGTTTCTGGCCTTTTCGTATAATGACTAGAAAAGGGGAGGATAATCACCCGGTGTATGTCCGTAAACGTTTTAGTCAGTTTTTAGTTGACATGTACGTAAAAATAGGAACGGAAGAACAACAAGGCACAGCTGAGGGTTGATAGTTACATACACTTGTGGAATGCCATAAGCACACTGGGCGTTGGTGGTGAGCGGCTGGGTCAAAAGGTGGTGCTCCCGTCACCTTTTACTAGGGGACCACATCATATGCACTAGTGTACACAAGGCGCCATGACGTGCGTGAACCAATACGGTCTTACTGATCTTTTTATTACATTTATGTGTAACTCCCCATAGAAAGACATCACAGATATGTTCTTACTTGGCCAGAACTTTAAAGATTATGGCTCTTCTAATCACAGGCAATCTGTTTGAGGCGATGCGTTGCTTTATATACTCGGTGGAATGGGAAAAACGGGGTCTTCCACATATTCACACCTTACTATGGCTAGAACAGCGTATCACCCCAGAAAAAATCGACAATGTTCTTAGAGCTGAAATACCTGATACTGAGCAAGACACTCTCCACTGCGTTATAATGAAGGCCAACATGATGCAAGTTTCTTGCGGCAATTTAAACCCCAAATCGCCGTGCATGAAAGTTGGTAGCTGAAGTAAGAGGAATCTTCAACCACTTCTCAATGACAGGAGACGATGTATATCCACAATATAGGAGGAGGTCTCCAGTTGACGGTTGTTACACAATAAAAAATAACGAAATTGAATTGGACCACAGCCGGGTGATGCCTTGAAATCCTCATATGAAAGCGGAGTACTGCGGTTCTGTTAAATCAATCAAATATATATCCGTAAGTATGTAAACAAGGGTAGTGATCTAGCGGCTTCTACTATAGAGAATGATAGAAATGAGGTGAAAATCTACGAAAGTGGCCTGCACATAAGCAGTTCCGAAGCAGTTTGGAGGATCATAAGGTTTTCCATGCATGAAAATTCCCCCCCCCCCCCCCCCCCCTCCTCTAACATCTCACTATTCATCTTAAAAACGGCCAGATGTATACTTCACCTCCAATAACTTGTCAGAAAAAATAAACAATCCTCCTCAGAAAAAGCTGCCAGCTTGTTTTTCAAAATCTGCAAAACGGACAATTATGCTAGGACGCTGCCGTACTCTGATGTCCCTTCTTCCGTTGTCTGAAACAACAAAATATTTTCTATAAGGAAAATGGGGAAAGTTATAGACGGCTGACCCGGAGTCATCCCAACAACACCGAGTGCTACCGCCCACGCCCGCTGCTCCATGAAGTTAGAGGACAGACAACATTTGAAGACTTAAAGGCTGTGAATGGTATCCTCAAAAATATCGGTCTGCATGTAAGACTCTTGGATTGCTCAAAGACGACAAACATTGGGACAGTACTTTAGAGGAAGCTGCATTGTGCGATTCTTATAATAATGTTAATTTTCTGTCAACATCCTGATCCTTTAAGCGTTTGTAAGAAATATAAAGACAGTCTCTCGGAAGCCAACAGCAAGAGAGTGCGCAACTGCTCACAGGCGAAGTGTACAAAAGATGCTTGATATTGATCGAGGATGCAGTGATAGCACAAGCTGGAAACTTGACACAACACGAATTGCCTCAGACAAAAAGATCTGTAACAACTTTCAATAATCGTGAATATTTGAGAGAGACTAATTATGACCCCGGTGCCCTGAGACAGGTGATGTCATCTAATTAACAGTTACTGACGAATGAACAGCTTTGCGTTTATCAGCATCTCCTAGGCAATGTTGAGAAAAGAATTGTGCAAATATTTGCCCTGGGTGTTCCTGGTGGCACTGGAAAAATCCTCCTTATTAATTTTGTTTAGGCAAAAGTAAGGAGTAAATTGGCATCGCCTTAGCCACCGCCACATCAGGAAGAATCAAAGCAACACTGTTGGAGGGAGGCAAGATAGCTCACGCTGCCTTCAAACTACCCTTAAACCTCATCCACGTCGAAACCTCACTCTACTATATTTCAAGACAGAGTAATGCGGCCCAATTGCTGCGCGGTTGTAAATTTATATTATAGTTTGGGACGATAGCACAATGGCGTATAAAAGGAGTTTCGAAGCCAAACAAGAGTGTAAAAGATATCAGAGGAAACATTGTCAGGATGGGTGGAGTCACAGTATTGTTAGCTAGAGACATCCGTCAGACACTGCTGATAGTGCTGAGGGAACTCGACCTGACAAAGTTAAAGCTTGCATTTAGGCCTCATATTTTTGGCTTTTAATCAAAAGACTCTACCTAAAGAAAATCATGCGGATGCACTTGAAGAGCCATGTTTGCGATAGGCAATTCTCGGATCTCCTCTTTAAAATAGGAAAGGGAGAATATTCGGAAACTGAGGGCATGATTACAATTCCACCAGTTGTGTCGACGATGTAATAGCCTGAATATAGCCAAATATCCACAACGTATACAGCAAACCCACGGAGTGGCTGTGCGAATGTACGATTCTCACACCTAAGAACGATCAATTTTCCGTCATTAATGAAACTTTGTTGAAGTCCTTCGAAGTTGCAGAATACCAGTACAAATCTGTGGACACTGTAGTGTGTATACTGATGATGATATACACTATCCTGTGGAGTTCCTAAATACACTCAACGCACCTGGTCTACACTCTTATCTTCAAAGTGGGAGCTCCAGTAATGCTACTGAGAAATCTCAATCCGTCCAAGTTATGCAATGGGACCAGGTTGCGTGAGAAAGCCTTACATAAAAACGTGATAGAGGCCATTGTATTTGCTGGCTGTGCTCGCTGTGAATCGGTGTATTAATCGCGGACATCACTTATAGCCTCGGAGTACCCATTCGAGTTTAAAAGGCTGCAATTCCCAACGACGAATAATAAGTCTCAAGGTCAGTCACTGAAAATAGCAGGACTTGATGATAGGGAAGATTGCTTCTCGCACGGCCAGTTTTACGTTGCGTACTCGAGAATGAGCTCATCTAGCAGCCTAGTCGTGTTAGCATCTGAAGGCAGAACTTCTATGAAAGAAATAGTTTAGGTATTAACTGAAAAAATTAGTAGTCTTAGCCCATAAGTACTTCCTTAGGTTGATTTTCTGTGCGAACAAAGCAGCTGGCGAAAGCTATATAATATATGTAGATTGTAGACTATAGGAATACCACGTGAATTAAAGAATATATTACGAGCGCGTGCAGAGAGAGAGAGCTTACCTATATGCTACCTACATGTTAAATATGTGTAAACCGTGTTTCATCTGTTTGTTCACAGTACAAATGTGACAAATATTTACATTTTGTGATATTTGGAATGTGACAAAATGTAAATATTTGTCACATTCCAAATATCACGCGGTCGGAACCGCGGGCAAAAGCTAGTTTGATATAAAAAGGAGAATGTATGCAAAGACGCGAAAACATTTTAACCAACTAAGTAGATGAATATTGTGCAGAAGTACGTCGAATAGATCGCTAGTATCAATGTTTTTAATGAAAATATCTTCGGGTTCTGTGTGGTTCTTCACATTCTATGATACTTATTTGAAATAGGCCACTAACTTCTGTCTAACCAGAGCTACTGCGGACCCTTCCACCATAGCTCATTTGCAGATAAATGGGATGGTAGAAAGCCACGAGTTGAAATGTCAGCTGAATTATTACCCAATCGAACGTGTTTCCACAATTTACATGGTATCGATGAAAGTATTGTATTTCGGATGTTCAGTTACCAATGATTACTGACCATCTTTTGGGAGCAGATGATAACAAAAGATTGTAGCTGTAATTTCGCCTGTAAAGAAATCTTAATTTTATAATTAGACGAGTTAAAAGAACGGCTCCTCATAGTTCTAGTGGGTGTACTTTAATTGGAGCAACCTTACTTTTAGCTGTTACCAAGGATAATAATAATGTGTCGGCTGGGTTCATATTTCTGCAGTAGATAACAGCTGCATATGCGTCCACTGAAGCATTGTAAAATGCATGTAGTTCAGATCGTAGTATTCTGGCAATATGAAGAGATTCGAGATGGGGCAGATCTAGATGAATAGAATAGCGCCAGTTGGCAAGCTCATCTGGAATTCGTTCGTCCCAATTAAATTTTTTCTTACAAATTTCCTGTAAAATAGTTTTTACTTCTACGATGAAAGGAGCCAAAAATTCGATTGGGTCGAATATTCGAGAAGCTTCTAAGAGTATTCGACGCTTAGTCACATTTAAATTTCATTCAAAATTCATAGGGGACAAAAGTAATTGCCAGCAGTTGGTTGTCCACTTCCTCAATAGGAAACCGGCGGATGTAAGTATTGTAGGTCAACAACTTTTGCTGTAGGTTTCAATAACTCTTCAATTTTATCTGTCCCCGTTGTTAAGTCGTTGACATAGAAATTCTTTTGAACTAATTGGGATGCAAGTGGATGAAAAAGATAAAGAGGTAGCTGTTTAAATGCGCTAATTGCCGAAAATGGCGCCGATGAGGATCCGTCGGTGACTGTTTGCAGACGAAAGTGGTTTAAATGACTATCAGATTTCCTTTGGAAATCCGTATGACGGGTACCTCTTTTCGATGTTTCCTGAAAGTGTGTATATGTTTCGACAAAATCGCAAACTAATCAAAAAGATATCGCACTGGATTGCAAGGCCAACGAGAAAATGATTTTGTCGTAAAACAACAACTCTGATTTTGTAGTGCTATTATCATTATTGAAGACAGCATGGTGTGGGAAATAATAGCAACACGAATTCTCCAGTGTAACTTTAATTGAAGATAATTCCTCCATATACGTTGTTGAAACTCGGGATTTGTTGCGAATCGATCGTAATCGATCAAATGCGATTGTAAACGAGTTTCCAAAGTTTCCATTCTGCCTATAGGGTAGTTCTACCATACATCTACAATTAGCATGACGAGTGTAAGTACAATATTTACAAAATGATCTTCAGCTTGTTGCTCTCCGATATATAAGATTGGTTGATTAGATACTTCTTCCAAACGCCAGAAGACGAAATCTTGAATGTATGTAGTTTAACTGAGTGCAAAATATCTGGAGTCCTGTGTTTGTGTTATGAGAAAATTGAGCTAAGTTACTATGAATGGTATTTCATATTATAATACCGAACACTTTATCTAAGCCATCCAAAATGTTGATAGAACTCGGCTTGTTAAATTGAGGATCGACCAGCTCAATGGAAAATAGTTTGTTTGTATTGGCATTTGGGATAGGAAATGTGGGCAACAGTGATGTGAGTTTTGAACTGACTTGCCAGTCAATTTCAACAAAATCAGTATTAAAACGAGAAGCGATTCTTGTTATTGGAATTCGAGAACTTCTACGTAACAGACTCAGGCGTTGAACACCTTATTCTGTTATGAACGAAACTTGAGAGCCTCCTGCGTCCAATAGCAAGAGAATATTTTGAAATGATTCCTCTTTGTCTTGAATCTTAACAATTGCTGTTGGCAGAATTGTTTAAAGACGACGAGAAGATTGAAGCGAGTATGAAGAAAGATGAGTTAAGCCCGAAGACGAAGACTTAGATGATGGATTATGTGTAGGACGTACCAGAGACTGATGTCGAGCGCTGCATATTCTACATTGAAAATTTTGCCGACATTTGATATCATGATGACCTTGACGAAGACAGCTAGAACATAATGAGTGTTGTTTTACAAAAGACATTTTGGACAATTTTGCTTTGATTCTGCAAGATGTGAGTACACAGGAACTTTAATCTTACTCCGAGATTGAATTGTACGAGAGAGTGAGTAAAATATTTCAAAGAATTATAACGATCTTGAAGAAATTCAAAACGTTCATCGATTTTCCCGAGACCCTACTTCATTTGTCCATGCCTGTTTAGTTTCCTGATCGACATTTTGCATTAAAAGTTATACGGGCAAAGAATCGCAACTATTGGACTCGAAGCGTGCTTCTAATCTACCTCAGGTATTAATATATTGTACATATTTCCCGAACAAGTGAAATGCTTTATTAAATTAGCTGCGTTACCTCAAAGAAAATATTTTAGGTATTGAAACATTTTTGAACCGGTCAGGGTTGTATTTGAATCACTGGACGCGATAAAGAAATCTTTAAAGGCTGGCCAATCCTTTAGCTCGTTAATAGATGATGAGTGTGTGAGGGAAGGGTGCCTTTTGACAGCTATTGAAAATTCTTGGGCAGGTTCAGACAATGTGGTTTGGTTTACCGATTTCTAATTTTTTTGAAGATTCCTGAAGAGGTTCAGATCATTTACGTTTATGAATCGCGTTTATTAGCAGGGTTACCGCCGATTTCTCCGTCTAATGTGCCATACCACGGAAGAGTGCCCGACGACCACGAAGAGTGGTCGTAGGTTAAAGCAGTAAAAATAAGCGCAACGCGATTGGTTTTCAACTTAACTACCCACACCCAAAATCGCGAATAAATCTGATATTCGCGCTTCTTTTGCTATGACAAAATAAAGTAAGCTTCGTCTGGTCACAGCTCCAGAAAAAAAATAAAAAAGGCATGGAACACGGAGTATCAAGCGATCTACAGCCACCAAGGAAAATTTATTTACATTCTCTGTCTCTGTCACTGTCTATTCTATTTGCTTCTTTTTTGATGGTTTCTCTGTTTTTGTGCTACCGAAGAACTTTCAAGATTCAAGGTATTGTTATTTCGCTCTTTTATCAACACTCCCTTTTTTCTCATGTGCAGGTTAACGAACGAGGGCACCAATTGGGCACCAATTGGGCCCTAATTTCATCTTATTTCACAATCCCTTTTGAAGGCCGCCCGAATTACCGAACTGTTTGATTTACTTTTTTTTCTCCTTTTTTTAGAACTCCAAATTTGCCCTATAACTGACCTCCTTGACTAACGCTTCCCAACAATAGATGTTAGTTCATCGCACAAAAACACTGTACCAACACTTTGTATATCTCTATAACCTGTCAAAATTTGCTAGAATGAAAACAATTTACAAGAAAAATTGCTAGAATGAGAGCGATTTGCCCGCGTGTGTGTGTGGAAAGTTTGCCATCTATGTTAGTTCATCTAAGTCCCCAACTGACTTTTTCTTTTTAAACTCACCCACAAAAATCCGTTCAAATTTCACTCAACGCTAACAGTTGCCTCTCAACTCTTTTCGCTCAACTCCATACGGCACAGGTTCATTAGACCACATCTCCTGATCTTCCTCATCCTCTAATCCCAAGAGTACAGTAAGTCTTCATACCATAGTATGACAATGGATCGCGTGATGTTTAAATCTGGCCCCTAAAGGGAAAAAAAGCAAAAAATAACAACCGCTATCCTACCCAATGTCAGACTCGAACCTAAGAATGTAGAAGACTGTTTGCTGGGTCTGCAACCCGTGGAGCTAAGCCTTGGTACCGACAATGGAGTGCTGGTGCCCGCTATTAGTAGGATTAAAAAGCATAAATAAGTTATACCACTTTGATCAAAATCCCAGGAATTTATTCAAAAAATTAAAACTACAAGTTTATTCATCTAAATCTACGAGTATACATATTGTCCCCTTCAAAGTAATCCCCATCGACTGCAACATACTTATACCAGCGCTTAATCCAATAATCGAAACATTTTTTATATTCGGTTTGCGACGTCAACACGGTCTCTTTTTTGCATGAAATTGAGGTCTTTTGGTACCATCTTTGCTGCTACACGACGGAAACCCAAATAATTAACCAAAATGTCTTGGACGGATCCATAGGCAATGTTCATGTCCTCCGCTATCTCTCTGATCTGCGTTCGTCTTCTTCGATTGACTCACGACCACTTTTGAACCATTCATACCACTGGTAAACGACCGTTTTCTTTAGAGAATCGTTGCCGAAATACGAAAAAATGGCCAACACACACATAGATATATGTACTCTTGGGTACGTAGCTTTTGCAAATGTCAAGATATGAGGCTAAGATTTAGAGGAAATGTCAACAACGGATTTACCAATTTAACAAAAAAAACAGGACTCAAATCGGAATAGTGCCACACGGTGGTGTGGTGCGGGAACTTTTTGATCAAGGTGGTATTAATGCGGATTATGGAAAACGGCGGGTTGACTGCTTAGGGAATATTTTCGCATCCGTTTGTTTTCCTATTATTGAAAACGCAACCAAGAAATTGAGCGGACGCAATTCATCCACTCCGCATACATATTGTGACGTTTTCTATCCGATTCAAATTGATTGCGGATTTCGAGGAAGAAAGATGAGTTTGTGTGACAGAAAGTGATTTTACTTTTAGTTTTAGAAAACAAACAACACGGTTGCAGTTCGAGGCACTATGTAGTGCCATGAAGAAAAATCCGAACATTGCTAAAAACTTCACCAAGAAAGACCCTGAATTTGTTCACAAGTTTTGGGAAGAATTGAAAGCGCAGCTTAATAGTTTGGTTAATCCAATTAAGGAAATAGCCGAGGGGAAAAAGGTTCTTACATTCTTTAAGTTAAATAAATTTTTAAAATAGAAATATTTATTCGGATTATTTTAATTTAGGTTTGGTCAGATCATAAATCGGCTGGCTCACAATAATCGATAAAGGAAAGCTACAGGTGGAACGGAAAACAAAGATCCTTGGAGGAGGAAATAATTGGGCTCGCTTGCTTGAAAGACTGCGCTATGGGAGTCCCCCCCCCCCCCCCCTATCATAAAGGTAGAAAATAATCAATCAAAATGATCCAAATTTCCCTAATGTTTTGAAGGGTAGAGAAGAAATTGACGCAAAAGTGCTATACGCAAAGAACGAGAATATTGTCATGCCATCAGACACTACAGGTATTAGTTCACGGAAAGTACCATAGCTCCAGCAATTGCTTCAGACACAAATACATATACAGGAGCAACTGTGTAATAAAGTCTTTGAAGTTTTGGAGAGAGTAGGTACTCAGTCGGATGAAAGAAATGTTAAGGGGAAAATTTACCGATCCCTGAATCGGTTAATAGAACACCAAAAACACTGGAATTTGGTCCAGGAACGACTATTAGAAGAGACTGAAAGGCACAATCGATAAATGGAGCAACTTGCAGCAGAAAAACTGACAGTAATATGAAAAACAAATTTTAGATGTTGAACTAATGAAAATTAATCAATCATTAAATGAATAATTTAGTAATTACTAAGAATGCTTGCAATCAACACATTTGCCCTGAAAGCTGATTATTTTTTATTTTTTTTTTAAGTTTTGTATATTCGTTGCCATGAAGGCTTATTTACTTTTTCATTTATTACTTAAGTAGCCTTGAAATAAAACATTCAAGCAATACAATTTTTTGATTCGTAAGAAATTTTGTAACCGGTATTTTTAAGTCTTCATCATTCACATTGTAATGAATGCGTATGTTATGCTGTGCTGCGCTAACATTAATAATTTGTATAGCCTTCTTTGGAGAATAATGAAGCTGTCTAGCTCCGAGGAAACACCGGCACCAATTTTTCCAAACGCCGATAGTTCGTTCGACTACGTTACGACCTTTCCTATGGCTTATATTGAACCCGATTTTCGGAGTATCAACGTCAGCATTTCTATATGGCATGATAAGCCATGGCGGCAAAGATATCCAGCATCTCCTATAAAAGAGAAATATTACAATTACATTCTTTTGATATACGTAAAATGCCTATTTACCTAGCAATCGCATATTTCTGTCCCCTGCGTTATACAATGATATATACATGGCTAGCCCCAGGGTACCCTGCGTCTATCGTCCCACTTCTTATATCGGGTATCGATAAAATATCCTTCGCCCTACTTCTTATTTTCCAACGAATTTCTGGGGAATCATTTTCTTCTCCTTCTAAATCCATAAAAAAACAAATTATATCCCTGATATACTTTATTTCACACTTTAGATAACTATTCTTGAGAACAAGTTAAATATGAAAATGAAAAATTGACAGAAAACAGTTGATTAAAAAAAGGATCGATAAAGAGGTTTTGTGGACCGATAATGTGGTTCATCCGTCGGTTTCTATAATAGGTTTCTATAATAGGGTTGAACTGCGGATGCGGATTCGATGAAGTCTCTCCGCGGTCAATCCGCCGTTTTCCATAATCGGTATGATTATTCTCAGTATTTCAATATTTCATAATAAATGTGCTAAGAAGTGGTGTTCGGAGTCAACAAAATCTGTGTTTTCTTCTCTCATCGTGGTCTCGCCATTTACGGCGCTTACCAAATTCCACCACAATATAGTCCCTGTTCTGACCTGCATTTCAATTTCATGTGGTTAAAATTCCATCTCCGTAAGCAAATTATCTACTACTGCTTAATTTACAGAAGCCCCAAACTGGACAGCAATTCAACTTTTAACGAGTTTGATGCGCTGTCTGACTCTATTCAAAGAATTGTGTCCTTGTATCCTCATACTGAAATTGTTATTACGAGCGATTTCAATATACAAAATTATGGGTGGCTTTGACATTCTGGACAGACAATACCCTAAGGACGGTGTGTTGAGATCTCCGCTGTAGAAAACAACTTAACGCAGCTTGTAAATAAGCCCACGCGAATACCAGACATTGATACTTATACCGCCAATACCCTGGATTTGCTTTTAACTTCTCACCCTGATAAGTACTCCGTTGATGTGCTCTCCCCTCTAGGCTCGTCGTTACCTAAAAGAAAACGGTAAGCACTGTGTCAAGCAATAAATAAAAAATATTAACTCACTTAAAAGAAGCCAATGCAAAAAAAAAGAAACTGGAAAATTGTGTTGGTGGTAAGAAAAAACCTAGATTCTAATGAGAACAGTGCAGTAATATACATATGTATGTACACTCACTAAGGAGAAACACCAACTATGTATAAAGTTTCAACAGTATGTGAGTGAGTAACAGATCTTCGTTAAACTTGCAGGAAAAAATTTTTACTCACACTAAATGGTGTGTTCCTTCCGAAAAACTGGAGCTGCACTCAATTTGTGTTGGAACTGTTGACCCCATTATGTGTCCTTGTTTTTGTATTGACTATGAATTACCCGAGTAATAGGAGTAAAGTCAGTAAAAAAAATAATAAAAACTCCAAAAACACTTACAAAAACGCTTACAAAAAGTAGGCTGAGTAAAAAGCGACATAGCCTATGTCCTTCTTGCAGTTTTAAGCAACATTTAAAAAAAATATTCATCCGAATCAATCGAGCGGTTCTCATGCCATTGGGTAACAAAAGAAAAACCTTACAATTTTATTATATGTATAGATTGTATCACACATTTGACTATAATTTGAAATAAAAAAAATTGGTCGTGAACCACCTGAGTTATACAAGGAATACATTTAGAACCGCGAATGCGGTACAACCTACAATTTCGTTAACACGAAGTACCCCAGACCTGATCTTAACTTCTTAACAAATTTGAATTATTTTTTTTAAAATGTGTTTAGTTAGGGTTCTTTCTTCTTTTCTTTTAAAGGAAACGAGATTTCCCAGCCCTCCTCAACATGAATCAAATAGCGCATCCGGTATGTTCCAATGGACATCAAGCCAACATAAATACGAGTAATTCGTTACAAGCGTATCCTTGATATTTCATTTGACACATGCCCAAATAAGCTGCATTCCATTCGAACGGATAGTAGCTTGATGCGCAGTCAGCATTTTAATATTGTAAAAATTGTTTTTTTTTCGCTCTTCGCTTGACCAACAACGTAATTCTACCTTTTGAAGGTCTATTGTAGGTACATAGACCAAAGCTTATCAACACCTATGGATAATTAGTTTGAACGGCTCCTTTAACAGAGCCTCGTTTAGCTGTTCAATATCAAATCACATAAATCTTTATTTACGAGGGTAGTCCCAGAAATACCCGACCTAACAAAGAAAACACAAAAAAATTGGGGACAAATAAGTTTATTTCTCTACGTAGTCTGCCTTTAGTTCAATACATTTTTCCCAGCCATGATCAACAGGTTCGATACCCTGTTTATAATGAGAATCGTCGAGCTCCGTAAAGTAGCCATCAATCGCAGACTCCACCTCTTTACTGTTGTCAAATCTTTTACCACCGATCTATTTCTTCAAATTTGGAAATAGAAAATAAGCCGACTAAATCTGGAGTACCTTTGACTTTTATACATAATATTTGCTTGGCTTAGCAATTGCCAATTGGTATCTTACACATATTTTGCTTGGGTTATCAACAATTGTATTAGCCGACATGTGGCATATGCAATATTTGTGTACAATGAGAAGGTTATGTAGACAGAAATGCAATATTTGGTGCTGCAGTTTGCATGAATACTGACTTAATACTTATTCTAGGTAAGTTGATTGACACGAAAAATATGTACATATAGCTGATGATGCATATAGAAACTAATCAAAATGAAATAAGAACCACATGCTTCATAGAAAGAGATACATCAGCTACGCATCAGCTTAGGGGTTGGCAAGACTGATTACAAATTCTACAATCTCCCATAAATCTCGTTTATCAAAAGAAGACTGAACAAAATTTCTGGACACAAAGCAGAGGTTAAGCTTCCATAACAAACTGAAGTGCGTATACCGAATACGTATTAAAAGAAATATGTAAATTCAGTTCAGATCATTAATTGAAGCTTTTGGTTAAAATCCAATGTTATGTATTCAAATCTTTCTTGCTCGGCATAAAGGGAAGAAAAACCCACCTGCTACACTTTTTTTTTTCTTAGCTTTATCAAAACCTTACAAGTTTAATCGATCAGGCTTAATCTGAAACACCATTGTACAAGTTCACTTTATCAGGAAGTACTTGGCGTAATCCATTGGTCGCACCTATTTCGGCTAGTTAAGTTAATATACTGGGTGATTCAGGACTCACCTCAAGTGGTAGTGTGTTGGCTTCCCAATCGGACGGTTCGGGGTTCAGTACCAGCCGTGATCGAAAGACTTTTTTTCAGGCAACTAAAATCTTGTGAGATGAATGGTTGCCTAAATACAACATCAAGTCCAATTTACACTAATAATTTAGTCCCCCATTAAATGTTGGATGCCACCCATGGAGCGAAATAACCACTGAGCCCAAAAATCTTTCTCTCTCTCTCTATCCAATTTTCCGAAAAACTTAGCACGTGCTCCGGCATTTTAAGAGTAGTAATACCCTCTTGAGTGTTAAGTTTTTAAAAAAAAAAAAAAAAAAAAACTTAACTTAAGACTTCAGGGGGTGATAGGACACGGTGATACAACAAAGGTATAGGGTATGGAGACCGAATAAAACGGCACAATGTAATTCAATTAAGATAACTTATGTCAAAATTAAAACCAAAAACATAAAAAAAACAACTTATATCAAGGAAACTGCTCAAATTGCAGCCCGTTTCTTTCAATGCATATTTCGCATATTGTCTGGGTAGATTTGATGGCCTGTAGTGGTCTTTCACTTGTTCGCAGATCTTTACATACTTCTACAATCCTTCACATAAGCTCCTCTCTTGTCCGCGGTGTTGTTACATAAACTTGTTTTTTGATATAACCCCAAGTAAAAAAATGCAGAGCCGTAAGGTCAGGTGAACTTGCTGCCCACGACATGGGCCGCGAACGGCCGATTCATTTCGTAACATGAAAATAATTTAAATTGCAAACTGCCATAGTAGACTTTGGTTTTTTTTTCAAATTGCTGTCATCTGATTCTGTTTGTCCATCTTTCAGAATGTAGTCTTTTTCGTGTAAGTAGATCGTAAGTGTATGTTTTTCTTACCGAAATTTTAAATTTTTAAAAAAGTTGAGAGTGTGGAGTAAAGATTAAGTAATAGTATTTGTATTTACGGACAATGCGACTTTAAATTCTAAAAGCAATTTTTTCAATACAGTTAATATTTCTTATGTTATTGCGCTTGAAAAGTTACTGTGACACAATTTATCAGTAGGAGTACCCACCACCATTCCCTTTAGTTTTATATTTTAAAATTTGTAAAAGTTCACGAAATTCAGGATATTCTAGAAGAGGAAAATGAATTAGAAAACGAAAATGTTAACATTTTGCCGCCCAATAATGCAAATGACTACGTAACAGATGAAGACTCCGGTGATCACGATAATGTGACTGCTAATAATTTACCAAGACAAGACCACGAGGCCCGGCGCTATTTGTACAGATGAGAAATGACGACAGTGATAGTATATGGGAATCCTAAGAGGAAATTCGCCTAGCTATTCTCAAGACATCCATTCCAAGAATCCAGAAGCCCAATCAGAAGCAAACATACAAATGGAATACACAAATTGACTTGAAGAACGGAGTAAGAATTCATGATGCAGATATTTCTTTGGAAAAAAATCAACTATTTCCAATTGACGAATTTTCGCAATTTTTTGACACGTAAGTATTGCATCTGATAACCCATCAGATCAATGTTTACGCTGCGCAGAAGAATTTAATTGGAAATGTAACTCTGTGGAAACGTAGAGCTTTGTTGAGATTCTTTTGCTTAGCTGTTCTAATGGGTCTTCCAGGCGATCAAGGTATTGGGAGAAAGGTTTGGATACTTACTCAAAAGGAGCTTCAGAATCTTTTTACCATGATCGATTTAGCTTTATCATGTCAGCATTACATGTTTGCCATAACAATAATCTTGAAAGCAGTGTCGACGAAGCCATCGTGCCTTAATTTGGTCGCCATAGCACAAAATGCAGAAGAAATCTATAAGATGGGGATACAAATTTTGGGTAGGTGCAACTGTGAATGGCTATATAGTTTAGTTTGATCCCTACCAAGGAAAGCAGTCCACTATGAATGATTTTTACAATGGTTACCCACTTGACTCGAAGGTAGTTCTGAATTTTTGTGACCGTCTGTGGAAGGATAGACCATTCAATCTTGACTGTCGAATTCCTTTCGACAACTTTTTTACGTCTATCGAACTTTTAGATGAATTAAGATCGAGATATATTGGGGCCATTGGAACCATAAGAAAAAATAGCATTAGTAATTATCCCTTCAAAAAAATTACAAAACTAAAAAGGGCTTCTATGATTATGCTAGAATCGAAAATGGAACAGTTGTATTCATTCAATAGAATGATAGCAGTGAAGGACACATTGCCTCCAACATAGTGTGGGCTCTACCCACGCAAATTGTCAAACGATTCAGCAAATCGGATAAAAAATACATTAGCATAGAACAGCCGAAAGCTATAAGTACTTACAAAAAGGAAATGAGAGGCATAGATCGATCAGATCAAAACATAAGCCTTTACAGGTGTGAGAGTCGAGGAAAGAAATGGTATTTCCCTTTAATAACCCATTGCATAGAAATGACATCCACTAATGCATGGCAACTACACAAGTTTATTTGGAGGAAAACTTTCAAGAAGATGTCATTTCACCCATCTGCTATAGAAAATCTTGCTGGTAGATACGACCAAATGAATCACATCAGAATAAAGCAAGATAAACGGACAAGATGCCGAGTATGCCATCAAAATGTAATAAATGCGATCTTGCCTTGCACTACCATATTATCGCTTTTATATATTTCATGCAAAAGAATAATTTATTTTCAATTATAAAATGTATTTAAATCTTTTTGACTTCTTTAATTGGCCTTGGAAAAAAAGAAGATATTTTAAGACATATTAACACACAATATTCCATAGTGACATACTCGTAATATCACATTTGAAAATTTCACTTTTCAGGATAGTGTTTGCTAAGTTTAATAGAAAATTAAATATCCACTGACTAGATCAAGTAAGAAAAAAAAATATTACCTGGAGTATATTGGTTAACTTATTATACACTGTTGAATAGAAAATTTAGTCAGCTTTCCGAAAACATTTAACTGATCAGATTCCATTTGTTTGATAGGGCACCAGGCTGCTTCAAGTGATTTATGGTGGAAAACACTTAAACCCCATAACATTTTTTCTTGTATCACTTTGCCTTATCACCGCCTGAAATCTTACTGTTAAGTCTAGACTCTCCCTATATAATTCAATAAAGCTCATGGCTAAAATTACCTTTCAAATTAAAAATGTTGAAAATTATGGAAAACAGAAATTCAAAATAATTATTGTGAAGGTTTTTATTGTTACAGCCGTAATCTCGAATCCACTGCATCAAAAATCCAGGTTAACACGGTGTCAGATGCCTTATTGGGTGTCCTCTTCTTTCATCAGATTATATGTGACATTTGTAGGCTGGTAGTACAATATTTATTTAAGACCTTTTAACAGAAAATCGGACCCCATGGTAAAATAAATCTTAAAATCGCTGCGCAATACGTACATCTGGTTCGAAAGCCCAGGTAACGATTAACAAATTTTTACAGGAGTAGAAATCCGCATTGGTTTTTTCTGCGGAGCTTTCTTTTCACCACACTTTTAAAATATATTGGTTTTATATTTTCTTACAACCGATGGTAGCAAACGTGATATTACTTAGAATTTTCTCGAAAACTCACGAAGATTTGGCCAAGTTCTTATGGAAAATAATTTCTGCTGAATTGAGACTATTACATTTAATTGAGTTTTGCCGTCGATACCTATAGAGTAGGCTTGCAGTCCTGTAATAACTAAGATAAAGAGGAACACTATACTCGTTTCGGGCATATGTCCACCTCGGCTGTCTGAATATAGAGCATTCTAGAGGTCTAATAGACCTCTTTATAGAGCAATTGTGGGCATACATAGCGCATTACTCCAACAATGATTTGATCCAAGGCGTCAGTTGTTCCTGGTTTATTGGCATAAACTAGTGACTCGCCGTGGCCACACAGAACATAATGCAATGGCGTCTAATCGCACGATCCATTTCTTGAAGTCTTTTGCCAAATTGTGTTTTCAATAAAGCGATTTTTTCGTTCGTAGTATGTGGTTGAGCACCATCCTGTTGGAACCATAGTTCTTTCACATTAATGTTACGCGAATTTTGGAACAAATAATTGTCGATCATTGCATTGTACTAGTGTAACTTATGATCCGGTCTCATTTAAAGAAATAAGAGCCGATGAATCCGATTTTTCTGGATTCAATGGCATCTGGTGTACTTCTTGAGAATTATACTTACTGTAAACACTCCAATTCTGCTTGTTTCCGTAGCCGTTTAACCTGAAATGAGCCTCATCACTGAACAAAAATCGTCGATGGAAAACCAGATAAACTTCTAATTGATTTTAAGCCCAATTACTGAACACCCCACAATATATACGAGTATTGCCACGCGGCTTTAGCTTCTACACCAGTTGGATCTTATAAAATTTGATACCAAAATCTTTACGCACAATTTTCTAGATGGTGGATACACAAAGGCCGGGTTGCTGCGAAGCGATGAATTGGGCTCCTCTTCAACACAAACTTATGTGAGTATCTAACAGCGTGAATTGGGTTGCGTATGTGCGAAGTGCTCTAAAAGTTACCGGACCAGAGGTTCAATTTTGGGAATAAATTTTAAAAATTTGCAAAAATTGTTGAGGCATCAGTGCTTTCAGGATAAAATGAGGCAATCTACTGGAAATAAATTTGGGGTCGCAGCTCAATTTGACAACTGATTTGACACCTAATCTCTATTGAAAGGTCTGAGAGCACAAAAAAAAAACTTCCGTGGTACCGCTCACAGGGCAGTCCAGATGTCATATGGCTGCAAAAGACCTCTGTCGGCTTAACTGACAAATGGCGTCCTGTAACAAGACCGTTAACGTAGCTACCTACCTAAGCAGGTAACAAAACGAGTCGATGAAATTGTTATTAAAACGGTTTTAATTGAAAACAGTCCCTCTCTTCTCATATACTGATATTTAATTGAAGTTACATTGTAAATTTTCCATTTGTTCTACTTCTTATATTGATACTGTATCTTAATATGAATATTCTGGGTACCTACATATATGCTGTTCAAAGCAAAATGTTCCCATTTTATTTGGACAATAGAACACGTATGAATTTGTGGTACTCCGTGTGTACACAAATGGTGAAATAAATTACAAGCTTGGGTGTACTACCTGGAATTTGGAGAAATATTGAACGCACTCGTACATGTGCTTTCCTACCTTTGTTAGTAAATAGTAAGAAAAATATTTGCAATGTAAAGTATTGTATTTAAGGCTACAAAAAACAGAAAACAAAAAGTTCGTTCCCTTGGAAAGCCTTCCTATAAAAGGAGAATGAATTTAACAAAGTGTATCAGTTCTCCACTTCTTCGTATAGCATTAAGATGAGTCCCATGAAAATATTATTTGTCTGCCTCATTGGGCTACTTGTGATTCTCGAACAATCTGAGGGTCAACTATTTCGCCGTAGGTTTCAAAGACGTTTACAAAGACCCCGTTTCCAAAGACGATTATGCGCTCGAGGATCTCCTCTATGTACAACAACAACTGCTGCACCAACCACAGTAACGCCACCGACAACGCCACCAACGACGCCACCAACGACGCCACCAACGACGCCACCAACAACGCCACCAACGACGCCACCAACAACCTCACCAACAACGCCACCAACAACGCCACCAACAACGCCACCAACAACTTCACCGACAACCCCACCAACAACGCCACCAACAACTTCACCAACAACCCCACCAACAACTCCACCAACAACCTCACCAACAACTCCACCAACAACGCCGCCAACAACGTCACCAACGACGCCACCAACAACGCCCCCAACAACTTCACCAACAACGCCCCCAACAACTTCACCAACAACGCCACCAACAACCTCACCAACAACCCCACCAACAATTGGATAGGCACTTGACTTTTGTAGTAGGTACCAATCTATGTGCATTTACATTGTAATTACACCAAATCCTTTTGTACGAGTATATCAATGGATGAAATAAAATATAATATTTGACCTGCAAGCAATCCGATACTAATGTAGCATGTAACAGACTATGCAATGGGGGAAATATTCACAACTTCCATTTTCCGCAACCTACAAGCTCAACTCATATTTGTAAGTCTTTAGTGAAGTCCAAACATAGGTGCTGCTGTTAAATCAAAATCTTCATCTTCCTTCGCTTTTATCACTTTTCTTTAACAGAGCATTCATCAAAGAACTTTTCTACTCTCTGGTCTATCGTCCTTTATATGAAATTTAAAATGAAGGAAAGAAAGAAAAGTGTACAGAAGTGTGCTCTCCAACTTCTTTTCTTTCTTTTAAAATAAACGCAATGTCCGAAAAGTGTGCCAAGTGTTACAAAATCGTAAGCAAAGACTTCATTGTTTGCGGCGGTATATGCGATCTAAAATTCCATGATAAATGTGCAGTTTTATTTGAAAGTGCCTTGAACTTTTTATAGTTATCGTATACAGAGTGTCCCAAAAATCAACGTCAAGCCGGAAACGGGTGATAGGCCAAGTGGTGTCGGTTATCACAAGATTATAAAAAAAAAAATTTAAATCATGTACTTTTAAAATTATTGGCACTCAAAAAAAATGGCGTGTTCATCCGTCTCAATTACGGTGTCACTGTCTGTCTCGCTCACACTTGGTACTTATTTAAATTTATTAAAAAGAATTAACTATGAATCGGGTTTCTTTAACAAAATATTTATTTTGTCCTCAATTAAGCTTTAGTCTATTAAGTGTCATACCATTTTGGAATCCAGACTAAATACGCCATCATTAAAAGCTACTTGCCAAAATGGCATAGTACATTTTTTTGTCAGTACAGTCAGTTCAAGTTGGATGATTAATGATTTACAGATACATGGATGGACAAAAAAGCAATATTTTAGACAAAACCGTCTAAGTAAGAGTAAAGATTTGCGGTCACAGTACTTGAAAGATCGTCACAGGGTGTCAGATTTCTCAATTTTTTTTTGAGTGCCAATAATTTGAAAAGTAAGTACATGACTTAGATTTTTTTTTTTTATATGTGTTAACCGACACCACTTGACATATCACTCGTTTACGACTTTACGTTGATTTTTGGGACACCCTGTATTTGTATAGTATAAATTTTTCATGGATGTGTAAAGCTTGTGTTCGTGTCCCAGTGCTGGGCTTAATATGCAAGTTGCTGAACTAAGCAAAACTGTTTAAATTTTGCATAAGGAAATTAAGTCCTTAAAAAATATTTTAAAAACCACTCCACCAGAAAAAAGTAAGCCAAGAAGATGAACTCCTGTTTAGTTTTGTAAATGTCACCAACGCGAGGTGTGTGAATCTGTAAGTCAATGGATTGCAGTGAGAAATAGGAACCGGATCATAAAAATACAGCCAAAAATCGTAGGTAGTTGATTAATGTCGGCTAAGAAATGGCTTCATCTCTCTCGCTTCTACATAACCACAAAAGCGGAATCAATACTAGCGTATGCATCAAAGAAGTTGAATGTTAATCTTCTCGCTTGCTTTCCACTTTACAAAAGAGATGCCCATCTATCGTCATTCAAATTTATAAACAGTGGTTTTGTTGTATGAAATTTTATATTTAGCCTTAATTGTATTTGCCTCTCTAATTTTAAATTTGAAGTCCATTTTCCAATAGCAGCTCTACGAATTGTTATTGAGATAAGAAGGTGTGAATTTTTTGCAAAAAATATAGCGGTTTTCAAGATAAAATCTTTTATTATAATACTCGAAAATACTTTCTATTACAGGACTTTCCTGCATGAGTCGAACGAGAAAAACTGTTCTGAATGCTCCAGGAATAATCAGCCATCATATTTGCATTCCAGTAAAACTGGTATCTCTCTTCCATAGTGCAAATGGCCCGATGGTCGTTCTCCTGCCGTTCGCTTAAATTACCCAGATTTTCAGGAAAACGATTTAAATGACGGAAGAGGAAATTTAACTTAATTAAAGTGCAGCATTAGTTGCTTAATGTGTTGGGAGTAGTTGGGCGATTTTGTGTTTCCCAAGAAACTTTTCGTAACCCAAACGAACTGATCGCACGCAAATTTTTCAAAAACTGTGATGCAATTGATGAAATTTACATCATTTATTAATTTTCTGATTTGAGGACCATCAAAAATATCAGATTCTTTCTTTTCAGTACTTAATTTTGGAAACATTTTTCGAAGGTGTTATACTTCATAAAGTCAATATCTTTGTTAAAAGCTTTTACATACTGTTTCATTAACCCTAATTTGATATGTAAAGCAGGCAACATTATAAGGACTTTTAACACTAGTGGAGCATTTACCAAAATTCAGGCTCCCCGGGACCATAGCCTCCCTCAAAGGCCAATCTTTCTGCTCAGATCTAGCTCTGCTATACCATAAGCGTATATTTTTTTATTTATTAATATTTATTTATTTCATGAAAAAAACTTAATTAACTTAAGACATAATTGTCTTATAAGGTAGTGAAGATTACAATATTCATTACAAATTTGAAACAAGCTACCAGATAAACGTATTTCAGCGAAACAAAAACAAATAAATAATTAATTTAAAAAATAAAAAATAAAAATAAAGTGAAAAGGGGAAAAAAAGAGAGAAAAAAAATAAAGAACTTACAATCAAACTTAATCGTTCATCTCCATTATATTTCCGGTGAAATTCAATGCGTTAAACTTAGTTGCAGAGGAAAAGGGATTTTAGCTGAGTTCGAAATCGCGCAGTACCGCCTGACCTTCGAACAAGCCGTGGCAAGCAATTCCATAAGCAGATGGTGTTTGTAAAAAAACTGTCGCTCGGATGTAAGGCAAGAAGTAGTAGAAGTAGAAGTACTAAAACGCAGCTTGTTAAGAAGATTACTAGGCTGATTAGCTTGAATCATATTAGATAACAGATAACCAAAGATCTGTAATGAAGTATGTGGTCAAGTGTCATGCTGTTAACTGATTTTGGAGTTGGAGATTCTCTCAATACGTTTTACGTTGTAAACATAACGCGCAATATTGTTAAAAGCGACGTTAAGCTTTCTTCTGCTATTAACATCACAGTTACAGAAAATGAGCGTTTTAGCTAGCAAAATACGTGTTTTCAGGGGAGTATAATTATGTGACATCCACAGCTGACGTAACATACCATACACTTTGCCAACGGCTGCATTGATATGGGTGTCTCATATCCGTCTTCTATTGAAAGTCATTCCCAAATTTCTGGCAGTGTCGACATATTCGTTTTGGAGCCAGAAAGCATAACATCGGGAAAATAGGAAAGGTTAAGCGATTTCTTACTAATAACGATACATTTGGTTTTAAGGGAATTTAAATAGAGTCTGTTTTTATCTGACCAGGTTGATATACTATCTAGATCAATATTGATCGCATTTGCACAATCTTCTATCATACCAAAAGGGCAACTTCGATATAGTTGGACATCGTAGGCATACATATGAATAGATGAAGATGAAGATACTATTGATGGAATTTCATTACATGTGTTAAGCCACGGACTTTGTCCATGCGTAATACGTTTCACTTTGATGGGGACATGATTGTTAAATAGAGCACAGATATTATTGCTTAAAAAGTCAATTTGATCATAGGGAGAGGATAGGAAAAACACACGATTCCATTCCGTTAAAATCTCTATATTCATAAACAAGTGAAATTTCGTCCTCCGACTTAATCCTTATTTTTAAGTATAAATCTCAGTTTAAGGGCATAAAATCGAGTACATATTGTTAAATAGAGCACAGATATTATTGCTTAAAAAGTCAATTTGATCATAGGGAGAGGATAGGAAAAACACACGATTCCATTCCGTTAAAATCTCTATATTCATAAACAAGTGAAATTTCGTCCTCCGACTTAATCCTTATTTTTAAGTATAAATCTCAGTTTAAGGGCATAAAATCGAGTACATCTCTCTATAATCATCCGTTCATCTGAAGTGTATCATCGTTTTGTCTGAATGTTTGCATTATTCGTTATTATTAAAAATTTAAACTTTATACATTACATCGTGTATAGGGCAATGTTAACTTTCCGAGAGATGTTGGTGCCCGTAATTCAGCTGGCATAGCTGATAAACTGTGGAGCCGTATCGAAAAAAAACCGGAGAAGTAGATGGAGACATTTTCCCTCTCGCTGGATGCAAAACTCTCTGCCCTGGAGGAACGCCTAAATGCACAGGTGAGAGAACATAAAATGCTTTTTGAACAACAACTGCAAAAAGTAACTGAAAACATAAAGCGACCCGAGCTCTTTGTTGACAAAACAGAGCGTGAAAAAATCAGCTGTGATACTGTCGTCTTTGGTGTGCCAGAGTCTCCTGGGGAAAATCTGGAGACTTTCTACAACAAAGTTTGCGCTGAAGTAAATATTCTGCCCCCTCGCCTTCACAACGTCTTTCGAGCCAAAGCCAACTCTCGCAACGATCGTTCCCCAATAGATTCTTGCAGCATATTGAAGTTTGCTGAGAAGCGGGAGAAACAAAACTTAATGCGAGCGATTTCAAGATTTTGCAAAAACAAAAAAGCAATTACCAATTGCAGCGGCATGCTTTGAGACTAAAACAAAAATCTCTCCTGTCGTCAGTGCACACGTACAATGGGCAAATTTACATCCGCACCAGAAACAGTCAAACTTCATTTGTTATTCATAATATTGGAGAACTGAGGAATGCTGTTGAGACTGAGGTCAACAATGTTATTCAATATGAAATTCGTAATTAATTATTTTTGTATGCACAAATTTTCTTTTATTTTTGTGTCGTACATTCTTAACTTTTTCTTCTTTTCGCACCAAGAGGCTTCACTTAATTTGATTCTTTTAACTTCATTTATTAATGTTAAAATTAAAGCAGTTCACATTGGTTTTTTCTGTTCTTTGTCGCTTGTATATTGTATAAAATAAATGCTGAAAAATTGTCTGCGCTCGATTGCGACTTCGTTGTGTGTTGTATGTTAAGTATGACCATCACCGGCAGCAATGACAGTAGTTCCGGCAGCATAAATGAAAAAAATTATTTTTTGTTAAACGCTCTTTGCAAAAGTCGAAATGGCCTTCATATCTGTCACATTAATACACAAAGTCTTGTTAAAAAATTTGATGGGTTCAAAATGATATTTGAGAACAGTTTAATTGGCATTGTTTGCGTATCTGAGACTTAGTTTCACCCCAATTTAACAAGTAGCCTATTTTCCCTAAGAATATTCGAAAAGCCTTACCGAGCTGATCGAACTCACTCCACTGGAGGAGGTGTTGCTATATACGTATGTGAGAAAATACATTAGATTTAGCCTTATCAAGTGCTCTGACGGCAGCCAGTCTTGTGACTATTATTTCATCGATATCCTCAATGGCGAAAATAAATGCATTATCGGAACATTTTATATGCCACCGCGCATTGCAAACTCGAGTGTTATATCCCCAATTGTTGAAGAAATATGTCACCTAGCACCTAAATTCATTCTTTGTGGTGATTTAAATATAAATCTTCTCCACTCTTCATCTAGTAGCTTGAGAACCAACGCACTTTAAACCAAATTGTATGCCGTCTCTGTTAGATGTATTTCTTATAAGTGATGTGAGGCTTGTTAAATGTTCTAGCCAATTATCTGTCCCCGTTTTTTCATATCATGATCTCGTCTTTGCAACCTTTGACTTACACTTTACTAAATACGTGTCCCAGTCCATCCAGTATCGTGATTTTCGCAATGTCAACGTTGAAAGTCTTTTTAGGGATTGTTCGTCCATTGACTGGTACTCAATCTACTTGACACCTGACGTCAATAAACAAATTGAATTCCCAACCATTGCTGTTGACTACCTCTTTAGCAAACATGTTCCAATTAAGACCCGTGTTATAAAGCCGCACAGCTGCCCTTGGCTTTCGTATGACATTCTTAGAGCAATAAAAACGAGAGATGTATCATATCGCCGTTGGAAACGTTTCGGCTATTACGAAATCCTTAGATGTTTTAAATTTAATCGTAATATTGTCACTAACCTTATCAAATCCGCTAAGCTGAGCTACTATAATAATAGATTTAATTCCAATCGTTCCTCAAAATTTCTGTGGAGTGAAATTCGGAATATTGGTGTGAATAAGCAATACTCCATAGTCTTGGACGACAATATTGATTTAGAGGAGTTGAATCGAATGTTCTATACTCCAAGCGTAACGTCATCACAGGATGATAGGGAAAAGGAATTTTCCTTGACTGCAGTTAACATATACAATGTGCGAAAAGCAATCTTCTCTATCAAAAGCAAGTCAGTCGGACCACATAATATTCATACTGACCTCATAAAAATTCTCCTTCCTCTTATACTTCCATACATCACCCATATTTTTAACACCATTATTATGACATTTACTTACCCGTTAACCTGGAAAAAGTCTAAAATCATACCGATTCCTAAAAAAAGTACGAGTACAAACTCTGAATACACACCTTTAGCTACCCTTTTTTTTCAAAGCTTTTGAATCAATTGTAAGCCACCAAATAAAAGAGTTTATTAAAGACAAACAGCTTCTTAATCCTCTGCAGTCAGGGTTCCGGTGCGGACATAGCTGTACATCAGTTTCACTTAAAGTTTCTGACTATGTAAGACAAGCAATAAACGTTGATTATACTTGAATTTTCTAAAACATTTGACTGTGTAAATTCCAATATTCTCTATGATAAACTTACGACAAATTTTAGCTTCTCTGACACATCCAACAAATTAATTTATTCATATATGATTAATCGCTTGCAATCTGTTTCATGTAATAATAAACTGTCTTCGTTTCTTCCTGTTAGACTTGGTGTTCCCCAAGGATCTATTCTTGGTCCATTATTGTTCTCTCTTTTTATAAATGATCTCCCCTCCATTTTATTGCATTATCAATATCATATATGTATATGCTGATTACGCGGTATGTTTTCAATGTTCGTAGACTTGATCATATTTCATCTGAAGCTCGTAAACACCTTGGATGTAACTTAGAGACTTTTTTAAAATATCGTTGCTGTGCTATGCTCCTCAAAACTATTCACGTGAAGGAACCTATCTGCCTGTTTAACAAAATTCATTTATGTTCATCAAATCGCTACATATGTAGTCTTGCGTCCTGCTACATTCACCTGCTTAACATCACGCAGGCAATTTTGTATTTATGCTGTCAAGCTCTGGAATGGTCTACATATTCGTGTGAAGTCCTTAATCGAATGCTGTAAATTCCTAACAGCTTGTTTCGAATACCTCTCCAGTTTGAGCTGTTTTAATAAGTCCTTTTTCTTTTCTCTCTTCCTTGGTTGTGCTTAATTTTACTTTAACTCAAAATTTTGTTTTCTTTTATTTATTACATATATTTTCTTATTGTTATCTTTAATTTTAAATAAGCATTCTTTTCTTTAAATGTTATATTATGTTATTTTATATCCTGTACTAATTATAAGTTTGCCTTGATGTACAGCGTTGCTTTTTGAACTAATAAACTAAACTAAACTAAAACAGAACAATTTATTAAGAGGTCAAATGTTAAAAATGGAAGGTCGTGTTTAGAGAAGGCGGGTACAGACAGTTGGGATATAGTATAGAAGAATATTGTCTGAATCGCTAACAAAGAAAACATCCAGAAGAGTACTAGAATCTGCGGTAAAATATGTAGAATTGTTAGTGTTGACCGGGAACAAATTAAGTGTCCTCATTCCCTCAATAGTAGTTCTTTCTACCAGAAGATTGCTTTTTAAGTCACCACCAACAGTGATCTTCGGATAATATGGTAGACCGATATTGTTTCCCAGAGCTTAAAAATTGGAGTGAAGTCAATATGCTTAATAGATCCATAGACAGAGCCAATAAGAAGATCACCATTCATGGACTTGAGTTCCTCAAAGACATAGTCAATTTCACTTCCAGCCGTAGATTTACATTTTGGATAGCATATCAACCCTTTCCTCAAATATATTGCAGCACCACCACCGACTCTTCCTATTCTATCACCACGAAAAAGGTTAAAACCATTCACTTTATACACTTCATCTGTTACCTCGTCGATAAACCACGATTCTGTGACACAAACAACATCCGCCATAGAACCTTCAAATAGGTCCCTAAACTCATCAAGTTTAGGAAGCAAGCTTTGAGCATTTATATGGCACACTCTTAGATCAGCCTCTTGGTCACCAAGAACCTTAATCATTGAGCAAAGAGTTAGATTATTACCTCCGCCCATGGGATTCTCGGAAAAGGCATGTTATGTAGATCAACGGAACGGAAAAGGCATGTTATGTAGGTCAAGCAACACAATAGATTTCAAGAGATATAGGAAGTTACACTTTCCATCAGAATAATCAATTTAAGAAGATTGTAAAATAATGTTGAACAAGAAATAAAAAAGGAAATGGAGAATGATTGAAAAATTACAAGATTTAGTAAAAGTTAAATAAGATAAATAAGTAAATTAGATAATAATAGAGATATACTCGTAATAGAAAAATTAGAAAGAAGCTTGAGAATTACTGAATAATAAAATTAAAAACAATATAAGAGGAGTTGTAAAAAGAGTTGTACGCAATTATCCTTGGGGGCTGGCAATGTTATTCAAATTGTCGATGTTTTCAACGCTGACAGCTTCTTCATCTGGGCGACGTTTGATATATAGTCGACCACGCATAGTAAACACGCGAAATGATTTGTTTTCATGTTTGTTGCTCGAGTGCGGCGTGAAGCAAATTATTAATTTTACATGAAAGACACTCGCACAGGTAAATAATTGATTGTGATTTTAGTCCAACTTCGCTTAAGTTTGATTGTCTGTTGTTTACCTTTCGATATTTGGGAACTGAAGTGAGCACAAAGTTTCTTTCGTACGCAGACCGGAATTTATTAATTATTGAGGTGTTGGTATTTGGTAGCGGATGCGTACCGAAAATGTCTATAATAAGTGACGGTTTCATGTTGAACCGCGTCGCGAGATACACATTTATTTTCGAATTCCTCTTGTGTGTTTTTTTTATATCAGCGAGTTGTATGTAGTTTTATTTCTGAAATTTCGGTGGTTCTGTGGTGAAAAGCGCCTCGGGTATCTGAAAGGTCTGATAATGATGCTTGTATAGGGATGCTTCGTATAACCACCTTGCTGACCTAAGAGGAAGATTACCATTTTCAGATCTACGCATATATCCCAGTTGTATTCTGTATACTTTATTTTCTCAAAAACTAACGACATCGTAGGCTATTTAGCTTTAACTTTAGTTGAATGTGCAATAGACAAAGAACCCAGTTTATTGCCATTATGCAAGAATATACATTTAAGACAGCGTTTCGATGAGTCTATCCATAAACGCTATTCACTTGAGTAATAGCTTTGTAAGCCCATTGCAGCCATTAAACCAGAAATATTTTTGCAAAATACAAGATCATCCTCTTCAGAAAAGAAAGAGAGTAAATTCGTTTCCCTTGTGCGATGAACCGAGATATTTGTACTTGGTGTTACTAGATTTCTTTCTTTCAATCGAGAAGAGTTCCGATGCTTCTTTAGAAAGTCCAAGATCTCAGATCAAGTCATCTAGATCATTTTGATTAAGCTGTCTAAGGGTAAGGGCAATCACTGTCTTCTGAACGTTGTTGAGATGTTAGATTGGTTGTACTGGGTTGGGACTGTAGTACTGGCTCATCACTTTAACTCAAAATAGGTATAATAGCAGATTACAAGCTAGGAGAAATCCATTTGGAACGATTTTTGCGGTTTATTCCGGTAATATTCAGAACATAAAAATAACAGTCATCGTCATGATTTGATGGTTCACGCCAGATAATTGGATGTTTGTACGGGGCATGCAATTCGTGGTTCGGATTTGATATCCCTGTATCAATGACGAGACTGTATATGTTTTGTTTAACTTTTACATTTTACAATACCGCTGAACGTATTAAAATTGGGAAAACTTACAACATGTACGTTTCGTGCATTACGTTCAGATTATGTTCGACATTATCATCCATCTGAGCATACTATAGGCAAAACTTTAAAAAAAATTCGAAGAGACTGGCTCTATTACAGATGTCTTAAGGCTTATCCATCATCAAAACGGACTCTTTATAGAAATTATGGCTGCTGTTAGTGAAAGTGTTGAAGGAGATCCAAATCTATCGATTTCACTGCGGACACATTATGGCGAATTTGACATTTGGATTTACCTCTCCACCCTTAAAAATTCAGATCAATTAAGAATTAAAGCCAACTGATCACGGAATGCCTAGAATATACGCGGATTGTGTGCTTGAACGTTAGAGTTTGGATGACCAATTTTCACATAACATTTTCTTCAGCGATAAGGCTCATTTTTCACTCGGTGGAAATACTCGTTAACAAACAAAATTGTCACAAGCAACTGTCGAAAGACCAATGCATCCACAAAAGGTCACTATATGGTGTGCAATTTGGTCTGGTGATGTCAGTGGTCCATACTTCTTCGAAAATGAGGAAGGTGGATATGGAAGATATGTGGTTTCACCTACTTAGTCTGTGCCACATCTCACATAATACGACCAATTTTAATTTTATTGCAAGAAAAATTTGCTGGACGAGTTATTTCTCGTTTTCGTGATGTGAGCTGCTAGACTAAAAGTGACTGAAGTGGATTCGAAATCAGCAACGTCAAAGTAGTAAGAACAGTTGAAAAATCTCAAACAACAGTGTTATCAATGATGGGTTGAATGCAAATAATTGCCCTTTGAATGTGCATTTAAGAAATTTTCGTTACATTCCATAAAACGAGAGCAGAGATAATGTGCAAATGTTAACAATGCGATGAGTTCTTCTCATTCCTCTTTATTGTATTCTTCTTCCAAAAATACTATCAAATATCAAATAATCAAATAAATAATATCAGTATTATATTATTAACTTTTGCCGCCAGCGTGGTATTTGTAATGTGACAAACTGTATTTTAAAACTTCAATATTTTACTGTATACAAACAGAAGAGTATACAAACATGGTGTACAGATACACATGTATGCTCACTTTCAAACTCTGCACGCGTTCGTAACACATTTTGTAATTCTAACTAAGATTACTTATTTTTTCAGTTTATACCTAAACTACCTCTTTCATAGAAGTTCTGCCTTCAGATGATAAGACGACCACGATGCTAGGTGTACACCACGTAAAACTGGCCGTGTGAGAAGCAATCTTCCCTATCATCAAGTCCTGCTATTTTCAGTGACTGACCTTGAGACTTATTAATCGTCTTTGGGAATTGCAGCCTTTTAAAATCGAATGGGTACTTCGAGGCTATAAGTGATGTCCGCGATATATAAACCGAT
The DNA here is from genome assembly GCA_963966105.1 of Volucella zonaria. Lineage (NCBI taxonomy): Eukaryota > Metazoa > Arthropoda > Insecta > Diptera > Syrphidae > Volucella > Volucella zonaria. Next base: position 188,937,169 of record OZ014530.1, on the reverse strand, counting down.
TCACAGCGAGCACAGCCAGTAAATACAATGGCCTCTATCACGTTTTTATGTAAGGCTTTCTCACGCAACCTGGTCCCATTGCATAACTTGGACGGATTGAGATTTCTCAGTAGCATTACTGGAGCTCCCACTTTGAAGATAAGAGTGTAGACCAGGTGCGTTGAGTGTGTTTAGGAACTCCACAGGATAGCGTATATCATCATCAGTATACACACTACAGTGTCTACAGATTTGTACTGGTATTCTGCAACTTCGAAGGACTTCAACAAAGTTTCATTAATGACGGAAAATTGATCGTTCTTAGGTGTGAGAATCGTACATTCGCACAGCCACTCCGTGGATTTGCTGTGTACGTTGTAGATATTTGGCTATATTCAGGCTATTACATCGTCAACGATTGACACAACAGGTGGAATTGTAATCATGCCCTCAGTTTCCGAATATTCTCCCTTTCCTATTTTAAAGAGGAGATGCGAGAATTGCCTATCGCAAACATCGCTCTTCAAGTGCATCCGCACGATTTTCTTAAGGAAGAGTCTTTTGATTAAGAGCCAAAAATATGAGGCCTAAATGCAAGCTTTAACTTTGTCAGGTCGAGTTCCCTCGGCACTATCAGCAGTGTCTGACGGATGTCTCTAGCTAACAATACTGTGACTCCACCCATCATGACAATGTTTCCTCTGATATCTTTTACACTCTTGTTTGGCTTCGAAACTCCTTTTATACGCCATTGTGCTATCGTCCCAAACTATAATATAAATTTACAACCGCGCAGCAATTGGGCCGCATTACTCTGTTTTGAAATATTGTAGATAGAGTTTTCGAAATGGATGAGGTTTAAGGGTAGTTTGAAGGCAGCGTGAGCTATGTTGCCTCCCTCCAACAGTGTTGCTTTGATTCTTCCTGATGTTGTGGTGGCTAAGGCGATGCCGATTTACTCCTTACTTTTTCCAAAACCATATTAATAAGGAGGATTTTTCCAGTGTCACTAGGAGCACCCAGAACAAGTATTGCCCAATTCCTTTCTCAACATTGCCTAGGAGATGCTGTCTCAGGGCACCGGGGTCATAATTGATCTCTCAAATATTCACGATTATTGAAAGTTGCTACAGATCTTTTTGGCTGAGGCAATTCGTATTGTGTCAAGTTTCCAGCTTGTGCTATCACTGCATCCTCGATCAATATCAACCATCTTTTGTACACTTCGTCTGTGAGCAGTTGCGCACTCTCTTGCTGTTGGCTTCCGAGAAACTGTCTTTATATTTCTTACAAACGCTTAAAGGATCAGGGTGTTGACAGAAAATTAACATTATTATAAGAATCGCACAATGCAGCTTCCTCTAAAGTACTGTCCCAATGCTTGTCGTCTTTGAGCAATCCAAGAGTCTTACTCGTACATGCAGACCGATATTTTTGAGGATACCATTCACAGCCTTTAAGTCTTCAAAAGATTTCTGTCCTCTAACTTCATGGAGCAACGGGCGTGGGCGGTAGCACTCGGTGTTGTTGGGATGAATTGTGCTCTTTTTCACTCCGGGTCAGCTCGGTGTTGTTGGGATGAATTGTGCTCTTTTTCACTCCGGGTCAGCCGTCCACAACTTTCCCCATTTTCCTTATAGAAAATATTTTGTTGTTTCAGACAGCGGAAGAAGGGACATCAGAGTACGGCAGCGTCCTAGCATAATTGTCCGTTTTGCAGATTTTGAAAAACAAGCTGACAGCTTTTTCTGAGGAGGATTGTTTACTTTTTCTGACAAGTTATTGGAGGTGAGGTATACATCTGGCCGTTTTTAAGATGAATAGTGTGATGTTAGAGGAGGGGGGGGGGGGGGGGAATTTTAATGCATGGAAAACCTTATGATCCTCCTAACTGCTTCGGAACTGATTATGTGCAGGCCACTTTCGTAGATTTTCACCTCATTTCTATCATTCTCTATAGTAGAAGCCGCTAGATCACTACCCTTGTTTACATACTTACGGATATATATTTGATTGATTTAACAGAACCGCAGTACTCCGCTTTCATATGAGGATTTCAAGGCATCACCCGGCTGTGGTCCAATTCAATTTCGTTATTTTTTATTGTGTAACAACCGTCAACTGGAGACCTCCTCCTATATTGTGGATATACATCGTCTCCTGTCATTGAGAAGTGGTTGAAGATTCCTCTTACTTCAGCTACCAACTTTCATGCACGGCGATTTGGGGTTTAAATTGCCGCAAGAACCATGCATCATGTTGGCCTTCATTATACCGCAGTGGAGAGTGTCTTGCTCAGTATCAGGTATTTCAGCTCTAAGAACATTGTCGATTTTTTCTGGGGTGATACGCTGTTCTAGCCATAGTAAGGTGTGAATATGTGGAAGACCCCGTTTTTCCCATTCCACCGAGTATATAAAGTAACGCATCGCCTTAAACAGATTGCCTGTGATTAGAAGAGCCATAATCTTTTTCACCTGACGGTCGAATACCCTGGTTATAATGTCATGGTGATCATGTGACTTTTGGCCAAGTAAGAGCATATATGTGATATCTTTCCACCGTAACTTTTGACCCAGCCGCCCACCACCAGCGCCCAGCCTCCCTATGGCATCCCACAAGTGTATGTAGCTACCAGTCCTCAGCTGCACCTTGTTGTTCTTGATATATTGTGGTTCAATCTTTTCGTCATTATTTTTACATATATGTCAACTAAAAACTGACTAAAACGGGAATGGAAATACACCGGGTGATTATTCTTTGTCTTTTTAAGTATTTGATTGGTTTCAGGACTACGCTGGGCTTAAAAAATTAAGTACCCATCGTTGCCACGGCAAAACAAAAGCGGATAATGAGTTATCATGGTTCTGAAGGATAATGTTTCGTTGCACAAATTGCTCATCAGCCATTACTAATACCACCGTATTTGACGTAGGTATACTGCAGCGACCCCTATCCTTATCCGGTGGCTTCCTCTCAGCATAAGTGACTACTTTGAATGTTTTAGACATAGCAGATGGCCTGTGCAGGGCGATCTTCACGTCTCTTGCGTAGGCACTAAACATATGTAGCGTACTCTGCAGTTGTCTAACTAAGCTAGGTTTCACGTAGCAATAGTTATTGCTCCTCAATTGTACTTGTCTGTCGTCTTCGCCAACAAAATATATTTATAAGAATCCTGGTTCCTTATGAGGTGCTGGCAAAAAACTTCCAACTCAGTACTGTACCGGGTATAACTGACCATGAACTAGGCACAAAACCATCCTCTATTATCTGTTTAGCACCGAATGAAGTCATTTGAAAGAAGTATTTGCTGTTGGGACAAACCACAAAGCACAACAGCGCACGAGAAAAAGGAAAATACCACACGTCCGAATTCAAAGAGTTTTTTTCGCAGACTTAAATATGAGACTTGATATTCAGTTATTACTATTTGTTTTGTAGTATATAACATTGTGTAATTGGAAGTGTATGATCGTATGATCGTATGATGGGATAACGTTATAAAAAAAAGCAATTTATACTCGTATACATACATTTACGAATACCGTTCGTCAAATATTCATTATCAACGAATACCGTTGTGGATATAGATACATTCATTATCAAGCTGTTGAGAGGCTCGGGTAGCTGTTCGTAAGGCGGGAACTGCACTTTACGAGCGTTACAGCACATGTCGGGTGCCTCCTTTTCCCACTTAAACTTGTTGGTCTTTGAAGGCCAAGGCCACGGTGCTGTCATGGTACTCTGTATCGATATCATATGCCATGCTGGAGTGAGTCTTGATCATCCAAAACCGTCGCTTCGTGTCTACTTGTCTACTACGATTATATAGCTCATATCGAGACTGTGTCCCTATGCACATCTGGGTGAGCTCGCTGGTACCAAGCCACTGCTTATCTATTTACCTCAAGGTGACCTTGCCTGTACCTGCCATTGCTTCTCTGTTCACATTAGTATTAATTTTTTGATATTTGGACACAGCAGCACTGTGAACTGCTAGGTGTTCTTGGACTTAGCATTGTGAAGCTGTTTTTTCAGAGTAGCGTCTGTGAATCTGGCAAGACTTTTTTTTTAGAACATTTGGTGGAAGCGGTAAGAGATGATGATTGATACAGGGATGAGTCATAATCTGGTTCTGATTGCAACGGTGCGATAGCAGTTACTTCACTTCTTCGTCCCACGGGATTACCCGCAGTACCAAAACCCACATACAGCTCACCGTTACGGGAGACTTCAAAGACCCATGGAAAGAGTTTCCCTGCCGCTTCCAGCTCTCATAAACTATCAAAAGTAAAAGTGTGTGAGATGTCGAAGCAGTATTCAGCGGCACTGGAGTTGTTTTAAACTCACACACATATTACATATATTAGCTCAATAATTAATGTACACTTTATTATAAATCATTATACATATTATAACTCATTATTGTAAAACATTAAAGCAATCTTGTGACACACTGCCTAAGCACCAGCCGATATCTAATTAGGATAGTAATTCTTCGATTTTGCACTATCATATACATTTAGGTATACGAATACTAAGGTAACATTTACAAACCTATTGATTTGTCTTCCCACGATCGACTGATGCTTTTGCCGTGCTTTAAAGAACAATTCACTCAGCAGCAGACATCGAACCATATCGTGTACACTAAAGCCATTTGTAGTTTATGTATTTATTCTTCACCTTTCGTACAAACATACATACAATCAAAGATAAGGCACACGAAAATGGGTAGGCGGCTGCTGCTGGGTGAAATGCACTTTCACTTTGCTGTACACTGTTGGACACACCGGACGCACAGATAAGTAAAACCAATTATAAAGTATCTTAAAGAGTTGAATTTTTATTTCATTTGGTCATATGGTATTATAAAATATTTGTTCATTTCGTGGAATGTTTAAGTCCTAAACCCTGTTAACGTCATGGGACATAATGACAAACTCTTCCTAGTTGTCGGCTGCATGGCTAACGATTTGCTCGCATACTTCTCTGGCCTTCACCTGTGTGCCACTGGTGACGTTTTGGCCAAACCTCATTAACCGTCAGACTCATAGTGGCGGGTTTTCCCGGAATACTTACGAAGGTCGGTTACATGTTTCCGTCCAACCACATCAATGCCATACACATGAGCCTGCATTTTTTTGCATATTTTCAAAGTTTTAAGTTGAAAATTTTAGACCGATACACTTAGTCATTTTAAAGTTACAACAAATAATAGCGGAGAGCGTGCCCTGCAGTTTCGGCGCTCATATCTGCGGTATTGTTTGCGACCCTATACCTTTGAAAATTTTGTATTTGTAGCGTACGACACGTAGAATTTTGGTATTTTAAAGAAAAGTGAAAGTCTGTATATGCTTGTGTTTCAAAGTGTTAAAATCTAGGTCTTAAAATTTTTGTTTTTTTCGAACGAGAAAATCAGTTTATGTATTTGAATGTGTTAACGTCTAGTTAAATTGGACAAGAAAGGCACGATAAGAGGTAGACGCCCAGGAGAAAAGAGGTTTTAGAGGAAATCAACATATTGCTGAGGAAACTACTGATTTTGTTAGCACATCTGCTCAAAAATTGCAAGGTCAAGACGATTGTAAAATGAATTTTGATCCGATTCATAGTTTCATAGTTTATTGAGTTTGTATTTAGTGTTCACAAGTTTGTAAGCAATGGTGAAATGTAAATTGTGTAATGATGATATAGAGTTCTTGAAACGGTCACAGAGAGGATTAGGCTTTAAATTATGTGTTAAATGTCCGTGTAAAGAAACATTGATCAACTCTTGTCCAATAATAAAAAATGCATACAAAATCAACAGACGTTTGGTGTTTGTTATGCGTTTACTTGTAATTGAAAAACTTGAGTGCGTTTTACCCATGAAAAAATTTATGTATACGCGTATTACTTAATCAGTACGCAAAAGATAAAAAACAACTGGAAGCTGCAGGAAACGAAAAGGCTGGAAAACAAAGTGCACCAAACAAAAAGAGAGAAATAAAGCCAACAACGATGCTGTTGACTAATAAAATTATGCTGAAATTATCTACTTATTATGGCCTCGCAATTATGAGAAATATAAATTCTCTGGAAGAAATGAAAAAAGATGTGTGGACAAGGTTTTATCAAATTATTTCTACCGACGAGAGTCCGCAACATCATTATTGTTCAGAAGGTGAAACTTCCTTCTGTCAGTATCACTAACTCAAAGCTGACGATAAAGAAGATACATTTATACATCCACCGACTTTTGATGAAGAAGTTATTAAAGTTTTAAAGCTGATCTACGAAGGCTTGTCTGACGACAGTATTTTAAAAAGATGTTTGGGTGGAAACTGGAAACACTCAAAATAGTAATGAAAGCTTCAATAACTGTGTTTGGAATTTGGTGCCCAATGTGTTACGGGCAAAAAAATTTTGACAACTTTCACAGTATTTTCAATGAGGGCCAAAAAAGTGTTTTGAAAACAATGGATGTAATGGGTATGCGGGCAGGCGCAGAGGACATGAACTTTGCACAACGGGCCGATAACACTCGCATATACACCGCAGAGAAGAGGGTGTTTGACGTCGCAAAAAGTGAAAGAATTGCACATAGATCAGGGAGATATGCTAAAAATGATGCTTATGAAGAAACCGAAGGTAGGAATAGATGATTAATGTAAGTATGTACATATATTATAAATTTTCAATGAAAATTTTCTTCTCCTAACTTTAAACGCGTTTTTCTCAAAACTATTTTTTATCCGTCCGCCCAGAAGATTAAAAAAAACTTTTGAACCGATTCGGCTGAAATTTTAACACAATATCTACACATGAAGGGTTTTGTCCCGTACCATAATTAGATTTTTTTATCCACTTTTTTTTTATCAATATTTTAAACCGAAAAGAACAGTCAATTATTGAAATTTTCTTTTTACAAGGCCACCATTTTGTTATTTTTTACTCAAATCTTTTCAATTTACTACAGGACGGGGAATGACAACCATGCTGAATGATAATTTTCTTGGAATTTTGATTTCAGATGATTACAAAAGGAACAATCATGGGGTCCTTCCACCTACTTTTTTTTGAAAAGACCTACTTTACCTCACCAAAATAATATTAAAATATTTTTTTTTTATTTAGCAAATTTTTTTTTTGTATTATTCAATAGCTATATAATCTATATATGTATACAAAATGAATCCCTATTTCCCTTGGCCATGGCATCGCGCGAGAACGGCTGAACCTTTTTTTGTTGCGTTCATTATTCTCAGGAGAAGGTTCCTATGAAAGAAAAACTTAAGACAATTTCGTGGAACATTAGGAAATTTAAGAAATTTAACTGTTCTCACCTAGCGTTTACACAAGACAGCAATGGCTTTCAATTTTGCTCACACATAGAAACCGTCAAAAATTGTGTTAACCATAGCTGTGACGTAGGCATACCGCAAGTTGGCCTACAATTTGATTGTTTGTTCGGGTTTACTGCGATCCATCTCTTCTTTAAATCTTCAAACACTGTTAGCACTCTGAAAAGCAAGTTATTTTAAGCTTTTTTTTTTTGTTGTTTGATAACTGCCACGGAGCTTCTGCCGTCAAAAAATAAATTTTAAATGAAAACTTAACAAAGCCATAGCCAGCTGGCGTTCGAAATGTCAAATATAAATTTGAGCCTCAGCTGGCTAGTAAAAAGTGATAGCCAGTTGAGGCAAATACGAGGGTTGTCTGAAAAGTTTACAACCGCAACATAAAGATAGCGGCACTCGTTAATATAATCTAGTGAATACTAGTTGTGCATCCTTTGACAGTTACTTACTGAAGTTTCGGTTATTTTGGAGGCGCAGTTTTTAGTTGACAGTCCTTTGAGTGAGTCGATATGAGTGTTTTTTGTGAAAATGGAAAAAAATTGTGTATCGAGCTGTTATTAAATTCTTGTTTTTGAAAGGCAATATGCCTACGCAAATCAAAAATGAGTTGCACTCTGTGTATGGGAACTCTGCACCATCATTCACCACAGTGAAATTTTGGCCAGTTGAATTTAAACGTGGCCGTAAGAGCTTGGGAGATGATGAACGTTCGGGACGTCCAAAAACTGCAACCACTGGCGATAACATTGCTAAAGTTCACCAAATGGTGTTAGACGACCGCCGAATTAAAGTGAGAGAGATAGTAGAGGTTATGAAAATGTCCAAAGAACGTGTTTGTTACATATTAAATCAAGATTTTGGCAAGAGATAGCTGTCCGCGCGTTGGGTGCCGCGTTTGCTTACGTTAGACCAAAAACGTGTTCGAATGAACATTTCCAACGCTCTGTTGGCGCAGTTTAGGCGTAATAAATCCGAATTTTGGCGCCGATTAATTACTGTAGATGAGACTTGGATACACCATTATACGCCTGAAACAAAAATTTAGTCAAAACAGTGGACTGCAAAGGGCGAGCCGGCTCCAGAAAAACCAACAACTGTTTTTTCGGCTGGGAAAGTGACGGCGACTGATTTTTGGGATAGTAAAGGAGTTATCTTAATCGATTATTTTCAAAAAGGAAAAACCATTACAGGAGCATACTACGCATCATTACTTGCCAAGCTGAAGGCAGAAATTGCGGAAAAACGGAAACATTTGCAGAAAAAGAAAATCCTGTTTCACCAAGACAACGCGCCGTCTCACACCTTAGCGGTTGCCATGGCGAAAATCCTTGAATTACGGTTTGAACTGCTTGACCATCCGACTTATTCACCAGATCTAGCCCCAAACGACTTCTTTTTGTTCTTCATCTAAAAACTGCGCTCGGAGGACAGAGATTTTCGTCAAATGAGGAGGCAATCACCTTCGTGAACAATTATTTTGCAGAGGAAAACACCAAGCACTATTTGGACGGGTTAGAAAGATGGGAGCATCGCTGGGAGAAGTGTGTAGAGTTACAAGGAGACTATGTAGAAAAATAAAAAAAAAATTTGAGAAAAAATGTCTTGTATCATTATTCGAAAACTTTTCAGACAACCCTCGTACATATGTGTAAATTAGTTGCTTTTGGATCAATGAACGTTGTGTGTCAATATTGTAAAGCATTTAAGTTTAAAAATGTTGCGCGAGCGGTAAAATCAAATTCACTCCATTGGTACCGCCACCAGAGTCATTGGTTTCCAGAAATGAGACATACCATATTCTAAGCATTTTTTGACTCATATCCAGCAATACAATAATTGCTTACAAATGACATCATTTGGCGCAACAAAAGTTGTTCCAGAAAATTATTTTATGCCAACTTTCAAGGTAAGTATATTAAAAAACAATAAACTTTTACCACCATTTCAATTGAAATGGTGTATCAATTGAAATGGCTTAAAAAAAAGCAGGTTTGTAGCTCGGTGAATTGCCAAAAGCAGCTAGAAGTGAGTATGTTTAAAAAAGTTGGTGGGGGAATGGCAGTGCTGACAAAGTATTTTGAGAGCCACATGGTGGTACAAACAATTCGCTATATAATATCCTATATTACAACTATTTATTGTCTGTTTACCTTTGCAGATTCTGGGACAAATATATCATCTAACAGGTTCCTTATTGACAACCCCAGATAGTGAATACAAATTTTTGCAAATTTATTTTATAGGGGATTCAGCAAGGCAAGTCGATCAGCGTTGTCCAGACAACAATTCGGTGAAAAGACCAACTTGAAACACCTCTAAATGTTTTTCCATCAACACAATGAATTGGTTGCATTATTCACGACCGCATTAGACCGCATGTCATCCGATAACCACAAAATTGTCACCAAAGCCGATAAGATGCCTGCAGGACAACACGCAAGACGCTTTAATGCGCCAATAATTGAAGAAGTTCCTATTACTTATCATCGTGGGTGAAAATTTAGAAAACCGAGATATTGTTTTACGCTGGCGGAACCATCAACTGCAGTGTGTGTATCCTATCTTATTTTGGCAAGGTGAAGATGGGTATGATTATTCGTGGAAATTGTAAATCCAGTTACAGGTAAATAAACAATCTATGTTTACTACCTTTATCGCAACGTTAATTGATGCTATTCCAATACAAAAATTTGTTTATTAGTTCCGAAACTAATAACAAAATTAGTTCAAAATATTATTATTCGTACAGACTAATGGTTCGGGAGAATAAGGACTATCACACCTTAAAATGTCGGCGTCTCTTTCACCAGTATGCTGTGGATATTTGCCTGAAAGTTGAAACTGAGCGATTGACATTTATCAAGTTGAACCAGGTAAAACTCCATTCTGAGGAATACGCTCATCATCAATGCTGACGGAAATTCACAGAATATACGCAGAACAACTATTCTTCCAGCAATATGTGTTACGTCGGAAATCCGCGACATATGCATGAATACGCTCAGGATGCTATGTCGTATGTCCGTCATTATGACACACCAGATTTGTTTATAACGTTTACATGCAATCCACAATGGACAGAAAATCGACAAGACTTATTTATTGGTCCATCACCCATTGATCGCCACGACATTACCGCAAGGGTGTTCAAAAGAAATTTAAAACCACTAATGGATTTCATTGTTAAACATCACGTGTTTGGCGAGAGGCGCTGTAGGATGTATCAGTCGAGTGGTAGAAACGGGCATTACCACATGCACACATCCTCATTTGGTTGGTTGAAAAGATAAGATCGAATGAAATACGAAAAACGGAAACTCCAGATAATGATGAAGATCCATTGTTACATGAGGTTGTTACAAAAAATATGATTCATGGTCCCTGTATTTCATTTGATCTTATCTTTTCAATTAGTAGCAGAAACTATTAGTGGAAATGATGGTTATCCACTTTATCGCCGGCGACCTACTTATGACAATGGAAGGTCAACAATAGACAACGTGAATCAGCAGGACATTGAAGTTGGGTTGTTCCGTTTTCGCCGTTACTCTCCATGACATTTAAACCACATATAAATGTCGAATTTTGCCATTCCGTAAGAACTTTAAAATATATCTGCAAATACGTGAACAATGGTAGTGACATGGCTGTGTTCGGAGTTGCTGCTGAGAATTCTAACGATGAGATCACTCATTTTCAAATGGGCCGCTATGTTAGTAGTAACGAGGCGATGTGGCGTATTTTTTTATTTCCTGTACATGAAAGACACCCCACTGTTGTTCAATTGGCCGTACATCTGGAAAATGGTGTATTTTACGAGTTGGCAGGCCGCCACCGACAACATTTATCAGCTTCTTTGAATTGTGTCAGAATGATGACTTTGCCTGAGCACCGCTTTATTTCGAAATACCAAGATATTACTATATACCTTGCATCAATCGTCAAGAAATTTCAACGACGGAAACAAGGACAGCCAGTTCCAGGTTACCCACAAGTACGAGTATTTTCCACCAATGCACTAGGACGTCTTTACACAGTACATACTAGCCAAGACGAGTTTTTTTATTTGCCTTTACTATTTGTCAATGTTCGTGGCCCAATATCATTCCAACATTTGCGAACTGTTAATGGTGTATTATGCGGCACATACAGAGAAGCCTCTCAACGTTTGGGATTGCCAGAGAATGACACTCATTGGGACCACACTCTCGAAGATGCTTTGATTTCGTCAAATGCTAACCAAATACGAACATTGTTTTCCATTACTTTGTCTACATGCTTCCCATTAACAACGATAGATTTATGGAACAAATATAAAAATCACATGGCCGAAGGATGAGAAAGGTTGATAATGGTAAGGTTGTCGTTATAAGATCCTTTGACGATTTAACAACAATTTAAAAATTAACATTCTGAATAATAGCTTTGATCCTATAAACAAAATTTTGATTTGCTACTCTGGAATATTGAAGGCTTTGTGAATTTGCCTGACTTTATTTTTTCGTCCGAGATATGGATTTATTCATGCGAAAAAGAAGACTAAGAAATTCCAAACTACGAGTTTTACGCTAACACTAATGATCCGCATTCTGCGGGAGGAGTAGGCGTATTCGTCAGTAATTCGTATTTGTTTAATGATGAGTTTAAGGTTGACTGTTATACTTAGTTTGAATAGTGCTGATATCATAAAAATCTCCTGAGTCATTTGCAAAGAAAATTTTAACTTTATATGTGTGCATAGAGTTCAGTTTATGTTTTCACAATTGTTTTTAGAAGAGTTTCCAGCTTTCTTGCGCAATGAAAAGGCGGAATTATTCTCGGTGACTTTAATGTGGACGTCTTAAGTTGTATCGCTGCAGTTGACACATATGCATTCTTAATGGCAGAGCATGGTTTAACATCGTTTATTAATAAACCTACAAGACCGATTTCTAATACTTGCCTTGATCATGTATTTGGTCGTTGTAAGAAATTGCGCTGGTGTTAACTTTGATCTGAAAATTACTAATCATTGTTTGACCGGTTTAGTCCTAAATAGGTCTGTTGTTACGGCTCCTCTTAAGGTAACTAAAATAAACTACAGACAACTTAACGATAAGCTGCTGCGTGAAGAAGTCTACACAATTAGAAGTGCTTTACAGGCATGTGAACTATACTTAAAAATTCTAGCTGGTCATATTGATATCTTTATCTTTTCCATCGAGCACAGAAAATCGGAAACCAAACTTAAGCCCTAACAAATTAAACTTAAGCACAATCTACGTAACAGTAAATGTTGCAAACACTCACATAACTTTGTTTTGAAAAGACGTTATAAATGACGACTACTATTTTATTCATTCTATGAAATTTATGTTATTATATTACTGCTTTGTATTTATCTATTATGAAATGAATAAAAATATATAAAAAAAAAAAAACATGTGCCAACAAATTAATAAAATTAAAGTCTACCGTGATAGTTACTATCAAAGTAGAATAAGAAATTCACAAGGAAATCTTAGAAAAGAATGGGAGGTTGTAAATAGCATTATTAATCGCAAACCTAAAAACCATAGTAAATCAATTGTTCTAAAAAATGATAATGTTGAAATCACCGATCCCACAGCAGTTGCTAACGAGTTTAATGACTACTTCGCTTCAGTGGGACGAATATCTTTCCCATCAGACCTTCCAAGCGTCTGCAGCTGTTGCTCTGCATCTGGCCTTGGGTACCACACACCTGTAAGGAACAGCTTCTTTTTTGAACCCACTACAGGGTTTGAGCTGTTAAAAATAATAAACACTCTCAAAAATTCAAATTCTTGTGGTAACGATGGTGTTTCTAACATTGCGATGAAACAAATTGCCCTTAATGTCGTTGATATTTTGGATCATATTTTTAATTTCTGGAAATTTTCCATATTTGTTACAATGTGCCAATATAACCCCTATTTATAAAAAGGGCAACAGACAAGAGAAAAGCAACTACAGACCTATTTTCTTATTCCCTACAATGTCGAAGATATTCGAGAAAACCGTTAAACGGAGAGTTCTGAAATATCTTAATGATATGAAATTTTTCAGCGGAAGACAGTTTAGGTTTAGAGAAAGCCTCTCTACGGAAGATGCTCCCCCAGACTTTTGTGCAGTTGTTTACAAAGGACTTGACGTTAAAAAATGTTGCGCCGGACTTTTTGTAGATATTACAAAAGCCTTCGACATGGTTGACTACATCCTCCTGGAAAAATTGCATTCTGCGGGGTTTCGCGTTTTATCTTAGATTGGTTTGCATCTTATTTAAAAAACAGAACACAAAAGGTAAAAATCGGGAATAATTTAAGTAGTTCAAAGATAATCAATATAGGTGTACCCCAAGGATCCGTTCTTGGTCCTATTTTGTTCCTAATATATGTCAACTCTATTTTTGCAATCCCAATTACTGGTAATGTAAAGGCTTTTGCCGACGATTTTGTATTTGCATTTGGATCAACCAACCTTTTAAATCTAGTTGCGACGTTGACTTGCTAAGGCTCTGGTTCACCAAACACAAGTTAGTAGTAAGCAATGAGACTAAATTGATGTATGTCAGACTAATAGTGAAAGATTCACCAGACTTTGAGATTATATTTCATGCATCTACCTGTTGTAAACATAGATTGCTAAACTGTGTTTTTGATGTGCACAATTCCAATATCCTATATGACGAAAATATTAGTAGCAACTTGAATTGCTTTAAAATAGAATTAAATATATAGCTGTTATTATTGACCAAAATTTGAGATGGAGCAAACACATCTCAAGTTTGAAAAAGTATCTGCAAATTTCTCTATGCATCTTTTACCATCTTAGGAATTACTGCTCTACACAGACCCTAAAAACAATTTACTTTGGGATTTCCCACTCCAAACTCCAGTATGGAATAAGCGCATGGGGAGGTACACACCTTAAAAAACTACAGCAGCTGACTGTCCTACAAAAGCCGTAATTTGAAAAGTATGCAAATCAGCTCGCCTACCCACTCCATAGAATTATTTAGAAGAATGAATATCCTGCCTGTAAGACATTTATACTTTTTTAAAGTCCTCAAAATATTCTTCATAAAATGTGGCTATATGCAGAGCCCTATATCTGACACCCATAATCTACGGAGCAATACTGGTACCGTCTTACATTTTCCGCCTTTTCACACATCAAGCTTTAGGAACTTTTTCTCAATTGTTTCGTGCAAGCTATTTAATAGTCTACCCGAGAATATACGAATTATTAGAACTGCGTCGGTATTTCTAAAAAAAGTAAAATCGTGGCTTCTTGCGATTAATCACAATGAAATCGAAATTTTGTTACGCTTCATTATTTGAGTTTTCTATTAATTTTTAATTTTTTTAACTTTTAGTTTTATGAATTTCCAGTCGTTTAGTGTTTGTAGCATCAATCTTGAAAATACATGTTTTTCACATGGCCAGTTGTATGTCGCCTGTTCCGGTGTCGGCATAGCAACAAAACTATTCATATACGCACCAGAAAATAAAACGAAGAATATTGTGCATCGTAGAGCATTAGAATACAATACTATACAATGTTTTGAATAATCATTTTTTTTTATTAATTATACCAATTCGAATTCAATGTTCATAGTTAAGACAGGACAACGTCTGTCGGGTGAGCTAGTAGCATACAACTATCATAAAAAGATTGTATTTCAATATTCGAAAAAAAAATCCTTAAAAAACTTAAAAATTTAACCTCCGACTACTCCCTTAAGGGTATATAAAATCACTCGTGCATGCGCCAATTATAAAAAAAAGTAGTTATGCATCCTTTGTGCTAAGAATTGTGGGTTCTGCACTATTGTTTCTAACGTGATGTGAAAAAGTTACATGATAAATTTCTTGATAGTGAAGGTATCGGTTAATCCATAACTCACCTGGGATTCGTCTTAATTCATTGTGCAAAACCTGGCGAGTTGGCAGCGAGGTGTATAACTCATCGCTATGCACTCTGTCATTTTCGGCGTTAAATTCGATAATGAGATGTTGTTGCGTTTGCATACAAATATAAACCCAGTAATTATAAGAAATTTCACTAATTACCATTTCAACTGTAGATGCAGTAATAATTAGAAGAACAGACTAAAACATACACATACACCCCTTGGTTGTAAATGAAAACATTTACTGAAGTAAAAATTATCGCTTCAAGCTCTTTCAAGTGATCTCGATTCCGTTAATCATTGGTGTCAGAATTCAAGAACAGTGAATGGATCACTAGAGATGGGATATGAGATACAAGTCAAAACCAGATTCCTCCCGGATCACGATACGAGTAAGAACGTTCGCGATTTCTCGGTAGCAGTTCAAGTTATTAGCACGCAATCGAGAATCGGTAACCGAGATGTCGGTGATGAGATGTGAATTGAGAGATACGAGTGTTTGTGTTTACTCTTTGTGTTCGTTCTGCGTTGTTCTTCTAAAACAAAATTATTCGAATGATTTAAGACGATATCTCGAAACATCTCGAGATATTGCAATAATCGATTATGTGGACAATATCTTGAGCTACTTGTCATTAACCTTTAACTAGGGACGTGGAGTCTCACATGTGTCGCTCGTTTTGCAAATTCTTAGAATTGGCCACTTCCCCTCGCCAGCCGCGACCCCGCGTCTTAGTAGCTTTTGTTTTAGTACTTAAAAGGCCGCGAAAGAAGACAGACGTATCATCGGTTGTATAACACGTAAGTAATACTAATCAAAAAATCGGGCGTAGCCTGTCAGGCTACATGTCAGTTGCTGTCATCAAAATATTTTTCCGAATTATTTTTATATTTTCTAGGGCAAAATGGCCGAAAACTCTAGGAAACTCAACGCCAGACTACGAGTGCAAGATACAAATATTACGGGTAGACAGACCGTCATTTGACGAGGAAATCAATGATGTCAGGATTACAGAAATGTTTTTTCTGTCGTACAAGACCAACCCGACAGAGGAAAATCGGAAAAAAAATTTACTGAGCCAGAAATGACTGCAACACCTTTCTCAAGCGTGTGAAATTCCAATACGACTAAAAACTGAGGCAAAAAATACTGCAATGTCCCAAAGCTAGTAACGATTTTTGCTCGTTCGTCAAAAACATTAGAAATTCTACCTCATCCTCAACACTCCCAGAATGTGCTTTGTCGCCGCGTACACTTGAGTGCTTCGAATCTTCAATGGGACGAACACACTTTCACACTCGTGCAGTAGGAAGAGTACTTAAAGATCTTAATATACATAAATCCGTTGGTCCAGATTGTATATCTCCCCTTCTTATGAAGAGATGTTCTTCCTCGCTTGCAAAACCAGTGCGTAAACTTTTTCATCAATCCTACTCTTTAGGACTATTTACGAGCATTTGGTAAACAGCATTTGTTCAGCCCGTTCCAAAAAAAGGCGAATCTTCCTCCCTCTCCTCCTACAGACCCATTGCACTTACGTCTCTTTTTTGCAAGGTCATGGAAACGCTGATAAACCGTTAGCTCATGAAATATCTCGATAAACGAAAACTTCTAAGTGACCGGCTGTATGGATTTCGTCGCAACAGGTCCACTGGTGATTTGATGGCATGTCTCAGCGAAAAGTAGAACCAAAGCGTACATCAATCTAGCGAAAGCAAGAAAGTTGCACTTGATACTTCTAAGGCATTTGACAGAGTTTGGCATCAGGCCCTTTTGTCGGAAATGCGTGCTTTTGGGATCGACGATTCTCCTCTTCAATGGGTCAGAAATTACCTTTCGAAACGCTCAATTCTAGTTGTCTTGGATGGTTTCAAGTCTGATATTCACCAAATAAATGCTGGTCTGCCCCAGGGCTCCGTTCTGTTTCCGAAACTCTTTTCAATTTTTAGTAATGATCTCTTGTCTGCCACTCCTCATCCAACATATTCCTTTGCTGATGACAGTACTCTCTGCTTTTCATATTCGTTTCCGGACTAACGTCCCTGTACTTCGGCTGTAGAACGGGAACGGCAGCGTATGTTAAGCTCATTAAATTCCGATATCAACAGCATAACCAATTGGGGAACTATCAACCGAGTGTAATTTAATGCTTACAAAACACAATGCTGTCTGCTGACGTTAAAGCGCAATTTAAATACCTAGCCATTATCTATGAATGCCACTTGCATCGTCGAAACCGATAAACTTTCCATTCTCGGTATGTATCTCAGTGACAACTTACGTTGGAATGACCACATATTCGATATCATCAAAAATTCTGCGAAATGTCTAGGTTTCATCGAGCGATGTAAGACATATTTTACCTTCTCTGATCTGGCCTCAATATATAAGGCATTCATCCACCCACAATTGGAGTACAATGCCAACATCTGGTTAGGTGCTCCTAAAAGATCTCTGCATTTGCTAGGCAGGATTGCAAACCGTGCGATAAAACTCATAGCTGATACCAATATCACTCGGGCAATAGACACCCTCAAAAACCGACGAAATGTCCCGTGTCTCACTTAGTTGTATCGCTATTTCCACAACTAGTGTTCTATAGAAATCGCCAGTAGCATTCCGCCTCTTCAAACCATCAACCGTAACACACGTCTCGCTATGAATGCTCATCAGTATACCCTTAAGTCCACTACCAGACGTGCTCTGAGATATCGAGATTCGTTCCTAAACCGAACAGTTCGCTTGTGGAATACTCTGCAGAGCTCTCTATTTCTTAGTCATTATAACATTCACACATATAAAACCAACGTACATCGGTACCTATCCTTCTTTCCTCTCTAAATTTCCTTCGTCTGCGTTGTGTGAAAACATTTTAAGGATACTTTAACCCCATGAGCGCGCGTTCATCATAAAAAAAATGCCCTCCTACTGGCTTCAGACCAATCTGATGGTAATTTTGAAGAGATCTTGATTTCTGATAGCGAACTTTTAAAGCAGATGAAGATCAAGAGGAGCGTCAGATCGTTCCAGAAGAAGATGGCAGCGATGAGGAGAGGCGGATCATTCGAGAAAAAGTTGGCAGCGATTGATCTGAAGATGAAGACAACGAGACTCATTCGGAATTACGAAAATCAAATTTTTACTACTATAAAAATCGTTATAAATGGTCAAAGGTGCCTCTAATGCTAGGGTAGATACACTTCAACAGAATATAATTACTCAGGTTTGTTCCCTTAAATTGACAGGCGAGGATGAAAAAGACCCTTTCAGCATTTGGAATAAACTATTTGACGAAGAAATGCTTTAACAAATTTTGACTTGAACAATCAAGAAAATCTCCAGTCACAGGATAAAGTTTGCCCATCAGAATAAACCTGAACTGAAAGACGTAGATATGGCTTTTGTGGGTCTTTCACTATTTTCAACTGTCCTGAACTCTAACCACGAGCGCTGAGATATTTAGATGCTGTATGTCAGAAAATACATTTTTAAAAATTTAATTTGGTCCCCACGAGTTTGGCCGGAAATAAAAAGTCAGCCCAGGCAGCGCCGCCATACCAGGGTAAGGCTAAGTATAACAGGCCCGCGTCATGGCGCCTGAGAGAGCTCGTTCGTAGTTGGTTTGATCCTCAACCTTGCATCCTTCGGCACGGTTTACTATTTTCCCACACAACCACTGGAATCAAGTTGGCAGTTCTTAGTTCGCCACTCCTCAGCCGACCTTAGTCAGTTGAGTCCTTGCGACTTCACCGGCGTCATTGAAGATAACGCTCGCGTCAAGGTGCCTGACACGCGGAGGTATGAAAAGTGTACCTTGTTTGCTTTTATTGCATTCCAAGATTTTGTCAGGCTTGAGGTGGTGAGGTGAGGTGAGGACACCAATCTTTTTATTTTTTTCCTGAGGGCAAAAGTGTACCAGTATTTGTTGTTGATAAAAAACGTACCAGTATCCAACTACTATACCAGACTTTTCATAAGAAATATATTCTCCTTTTTTCAAACTTTTGAGTCTATTTAGGCAAGCCTTTTCTATTCCTTCGTAATGTTCCCTGTAGATCCGTTTTACTATTTAGACAAACATTAGCCAATTCCATAGAAGTATAAAAATTGTGGACTGTTAGAGTTCGGTTTTCTCCAAAGTAAGCTTCCATTAGGTGAATGCAAACATTGATTGAAAGGGATATACCTGTTGTTCTATCTGACTTGCAGCCAGTTTGAACATCTTAACACCATACTTATTTCCTTTCTCTGGAAAATATTGTTGAAAACCTAAGCGACCACGGAAAGGCAACATGCTCTCTTCAATTATCAAGTTCTTGCCAGCTGGCCTGTGTTTTTTAAAGTTTTCAATTTATTACTTCGTGCACAGTTTTGTAAACTTTAAAAGTTTTAGATTATGTTTCAAATGCTTGGTCACTATTTTCGAAGTGTATGGTATGAATCTCAACAAAATCCGAAACCGGTTGCGTGACATAGCGTGTGGTATGAAAGAATTTGCAAATAATTTTGTCTGCTTCACATAACGTGTGATTGAAGGATATTTCACTACACCCATATACATGACTATGGCCAAAAACTCCATAATCTCCTTACGATCAGTATCCTTCCACTGATTCATGCTACTGCTCCTACGATTTCTGCACCGATATACTCGTACATATGTAATTGTTCGCACTTTTATTTGATCCTTCAACAATGATATCTATAATCGTATCAGTCAAAAATTTTCTGTAATATTCAGATGGTAAACCGCTGTGATGTGTACTGTGATGTAAATATTTCTGTGAACTGCTTTAAGCTATTTCCAGTTGCTGGAGAGTGCCAAATGGCCGGAATTTCTCTGCGAATTCCTTGTGTTGTAATATCAGTTTTAGCTGTCCGGACTACCTGATTTGCTTGCCAATTTTCTTCAGAAATGCTTTCACTTGTATCACTATCGTAATCCGGGATGTAAAGGTTGTTTTACTAGAATTCAGTACAACGGTTCGTTTTTTGCAAAAAATTACTCGTCGGGGCTGCTAGACTGTTCGTAGAATGCGAAGCTAAATCCTTATCGTACCAACAACTAAGATCCGCTTTAAAGTATACATAGTGTTATTGTAATCTCGCCATTCGAATGGTTGCGTTGCAGTTGCTCAACTTCTTATTTTATGGCAACGCCATTTTAAAGCGTTTGTAATTAACCAGAGAAACCTGGCAACGCCACCGGTAGAATTGCTCATTTTTATATCTGACCTTTTGTTTTTGTAAAAATGGCGGATCGGCACATCCAGCTATTCATTCTTTTTTGTAACCGCACGCGGGGCAGCCATATTTTTGTATTAAAGCATTAAAAAACTCAAAATCTTCTTGGTCTTTTAAACCTCAGGTGTGGGGTTTCTCAAACAACAATTACGGCGAATACCCAGCGCTGGAAAAAAAGCCAACTGGTGGAAATATTAACTAGTGCTGGAGTGACATTCCCTTCGAGCGCAACAGTGACTCAATTGCGCATATTGTATGAAGTGAATTCCGATGAGGCTTGCATTGCTGATGGAAAACTTCTTAATAGTGGAGGCGATAATAGTAATTATCAAGAAGACGACATTGAAAATCCCGGAAAAATGCCAGCGGATGAAGACACTGATGCAGCCTTGGAGTTACTTGAAAAGAAAAAGCACTTTCTTGCACTCCAAGCCAAGATAGAAGCATTACAAGCAACCACAAAGCGCCGAGCACGTGAACCAGAAGCGACGCCCCCCATATGTCATCAAGATGTGTTCAGCTCAATTGCAAATGCTGTGCCTACAGTCAGCGGCGATGATTCATACAACATTAAAATGTGAATTGTAGATTTTGAAAATGTGGCTATATCATTGAATTTGGATGGGCAGTATTACAACTGCTTCCTGAATATGACAGATATGTGGCCTTAAAGGAGGTTTATCTGCAACTCGAATGGCACACCTAGAGGAGATACGAATCCATAATTCACTATGTTGTTTGTATGCAGTTGCTGCAAGAATAATGACGCCGAAGACCGAGATGATGACTGAGACGATGTAAGTGACAAAATTGATGCCATATAAGTGTCTCTGTTGTGCCAAGCAAAGCCAGTTGTAGTAAATTGAAATTAATTCGTGCTATTGTTATTAGCTTTATGGGGTTGTTTCAGCTGTCATCAGGATCGATTTCACTTTATATGACTCAAAGTACTATGGACTCGCACAGTCGACGACACTAACTTATGGTAAATGTTTGTGTTATATTGAATTTCGTAAAATCAAGCGGTCGCTGACTGTCTTTATTGTTCCAGATGACTCGCTTTCTGTACAGATTTTCGATGTCTTTAATGTTTTTTAGCATAATGTTGATGTAACAAGTGCCGAAAAATATAATAAATCTGATTTTAAACACCAAAGTGATGTTGGTATGACTTTGTGTACAGTGACTAGTAGATTCGGTACAAAAAATAATCACATAGATCAAACCGATGGAAGTATTGAATACAAGTGGAATGAGTTAAGGGGTTTCGTCCATCATGGGCCATTGTGTAGTGAAGAGAGTGATTTCTCCGAGGTTCCGAGTGGTTTACCTCCAGTGTGCGCCACCGGTACAGAGGATCATATTATTGATATTGCTAGTGTCGCTATTGAGCAAAATTCGAATTACAGTGAGTGTCCCATTTTACTCCATTTTTCAATTCCGTTAAAGAACTTCCAAATTGTTCGCCATTGGTTAGCCCTATAGTCGCAAATGGTAAAAATATTGAAATTGATATTGATGAATCACTGACAATTCCGGTACGGAATAAATTATATGAAAGTATAGTTCGCGGATATAGTTGCAATGAGAATGAAGTGAAGCCACTGAATTACGAAATGAAAATTAAGCTCAGACATGCTTCGCTTATAGTTCTTGTTCGAAAAAAGAGTAGAGACTGACGCATGTGTGTAGACTATCGTGCTATAAATAAGATAATTTTCCATTGCGATTAATCGATAACTGTCTAGAATATCTTCAGGGTAAACGGCACTTCACATTGTTAGATTTAAAGAGTGGTTTTTACCAAGTGCGAATGGAATCAGATTCGATTCAATACACCTCGTTCGTTACCCCTATAGGCCAATATGAGTACTTAAGAATGCCATTCGGGCTTAAAAATGCACTTTCGGGTTTTCAGCGGTTTATCACTATGGTGTTGGGAACATTTATATGGAGTGGAGAAATCATTGTCTATTTTGATGATATTTAATTGCTTCAAAGAATAGGAACGAACACACGGATATAGTTGGGACAGTATTACACTGCCTTGTTCAACATGGGCTTGAGCGTAGATGGTCTAAGTGTCATTTTGGTTAATCGACTGTAGACTACTTGAGTTACAAAATTGGATACAATATAATCAGACGCAGCCGATCTCACATAAAGGCAATATCTAAATATCCACTGCCAACTAGTGTCAAGCAAGTACAAGCGTGTATTGGTTTGTTTTCCTATTTTCGATGATTTGTCCCTGATTTCTCGCGTATTGCACGTAAAATTAACGATCGAAACACTTTGCTTAACTTTGACGACAAGTCCGTGGCTGAAAGAGTTGCTAACAGCATCTCCAGTGCTGGCCATATACAATTAAGCGTACGAAACCGAATTGCATTACGATGCAAGTGCATTGAGTTTTGCGCCATTCTGATACAGAAGCAGACTGATGATTAGTTCCACCCGATCGCTTAGCTTTCCAAAAGTACCACGCCGGCTGAATAGCGATATCACAGCTTTGAATTAGAAACGCTGGCAATTATTTACGCTTTCTGCCATTTTTATGTATATTTGGACGGCATACCATTTCGTATTATTACCGATTATAAGAAACTTACACTTAATAAGAAAACGGTTAATGCCCGAATCGGTAGGTGGGCCGTTGAATTAGAACATTATAATTATACATCTATTTTCATCGCAGTGGTAATAGAATTGGTCATGTACTATGTAGATGCCCTCAGTCGATGTCATGTGGTAGCGGTGATAGGAGGAGAAGACATTGATTTCCAACTACAAACCGCGCAGAGTAAGGTTGAAAGCATAGTTGTAAGGACCGAAACGAATAAAATCTGTAAATTTTAATATTGGCTATACTTCCAATGCATAAAAATTGCAATCCCATTTTGTACCCAAATTAGCCTGTATATTCTCTAGTTTCAGTTTGTTATTGATTTTAGTTCGGTGCGGTTTAAAATATTTATAAAATATGAGTCAAAAGGAACGCCGTAAAAATATCATCGACAAATGGCTCGAAAATACTTCGCGTCCAAACCATTTCACCGCAAAAAAATTTAAACATAGCACGCAGTACAGTGGATTCTGTTATTAAACGATATTTGGAAACGTTGACAGTTAAGCGAAAACAGAAAAGTGGAGCTGAAAGTGGAGCACATGATACGAATTTGGACAGGAAAATAGTGGGTACCATCGTAAAAAAACCGGACTATGTCATCCAGAGATGTTGCTCGGAAATGTAATACCAACCAAACAATGGTTCAAAGATCTAAAAAAACGTAACGGTCTAGAAACACGAAAAAAACAAAAAATACCAAAAGTTACTGAAAAGCAAAAAAAAGTCATAAAAACACGAGCCCGAAAGCTATACGAATTGATCGGCAACAAGAAAGCGTGCTTGGTTTTGGATGACGAAACTTATGTCAAAGCCGATTTTGCTACTCTTCCAAGTGCGCAGTTTTACAACTCGTTTGAAGCTGAGATTCTTCCGCAATCAACAACATCGATTGGGATGGAAAAATTCGGGTCAAAATATCTCGTTTGGCAGACCATTTGGCAATGTGGACACAGAAGCTCATCGTTTATTACAACGGGGACAATTAATGGAGAAGTGTACATTAACGAGTGCCTAAAAAAACGGTTGATTCCTTTCTTAAATAAACACGAGGGTTGAACATTATTTTGGCCAGATTTATCTTCAGCCCAAGATGCTCATGCGATGTTGAGCTTTCTTGTTGCTAAAAATGTCGACTTTGTCCCAAAAGACATGAATCCACCCAATGTTGAACAGTGCCGTCTAATTGAAAGGTATTGGGGTTTGGTCAAAGCTAAATTGAGGAAAAGTGAGCAGTGTGCAAAGGACGTAAAAGATTTTAGTGATAAATGGAAAAGATCGTCCAAAAAGATCACGGGTGTAACTGTCACCAACCTTATGAAGGACATTCGAAAAAGTTGAGGAAAGAATGGGAACCCAAATAATTTTTTTTGTTTTTTGTAATTGTGAATGAATTTAATAAAAACAGAGTCTTAAAGCAAATAAAAAAAATTACATGAATTATGAAACTATTTTTTTTTTTACTTTGAAGTTTCCAAATTTTATTCGTTTCAGTCCTTATTACAAGATATGGTAGGAAAGAAAATTGTATGCAAAACTCAAGAAATTAAGCATTTTTTTCCCGGCAATATTGTAGAACTTTTCACAAATACTTTCGTGTTCATTTGGCCAACATACAACACTTTCAAACAATAAATTAACAATTGCTGCAAAAACGGGAAACACATCTGCAAACAGTCGATTTAGATATCACATGCATATCTGCTACACCATGGTATTGCCCCCCATTTCCAAGCCAGTGTAAAACTGTGAGAAACTGCTGCCTTGGTGTTAATGCAAAGTCTATTCAGTCGTGTGGGCTATTTGCGGTAAAATAATTGCAATTATTTCCTCTGCCTTGCTTCGAGTCCAGCGAAATTTTTCATTAAAATTAAATAACTCCGAAATTACACAGTTTATACCCGGCCGATAGATTTTTTTCTAAAAATTAAAACATGATCGTCACTTTCGCTACTATCACTACTACTATGTCTTCGTCGCAAAGGCATTTTTTCGATTACTTGCAATATGAAACAAAATATGTAGGAGGAATTACACGTCAACTTTCAGTTGTAAAATTTTCTCATATACTAAACAAAATTTGTAAATTAATTTTCTTTGGTGAAACGTAAACTCACAAATAAGTCAACTTTTTACAAATTTGTAACTTGTTAATTACAACTATAGATAGTGAAACGAAAAGGGAAATATACCCACAAATTTCGCTTTGTAGAATTTAACTATAAATTTGTAATACCCAAAGTTTGGTGAAACGACATAAATCAACAAAATCACAAATTTTGTTAAAAATACAAATTTGTAAGTTTGTAAAATAGGCCACAGATTTCATTTTTGTGTCCGAGATTCGGATCTACGACTTTGAAAAAAATGATTATGATTTGCACGGCTTTAATTTCTTTCCCTGCGCAAATGACAACGACGTGGGAGGTGGTGTTGGTTGCTTCATAAGCCAGAACCTATGTAATGATTGTGATGCTACTTATTGGAACTTTCTAAGTGCAGATATTTTAAAATTTTACACTAAAGTAAATAATGCAATATATGGTATACCACCTTCTGTGTTTATAGACTTCATAAATACAAGCTTTCGGTATTTGTGGAAGAATTTTCAAATCTTTTGGAAGAGGAAAAATCTAAGAACCTTTTTATTTTTGGGGACTTTAAAATCAATATTCTGGACAATAGTGATTTTGTTTCCTCTTATCTACCACTTTTAGCATTGAATGGGCTAACTTCCTTTATAGATGAGCCAACTAGACCAGTATCCGTGACGTGCCTAGACCGTATATATGGCCGTTTATCTAACGAACCACTCAGCACATGCGAAAGGTGTATTTTTGATCCTAAAATTACTGATCATTCGATGACCGGGTTATTGGTTAGCATACTGAAAGGAAAATCTTCCTATTGTCCCGCACCTCCAACCAAGATACGAAAAATTGATTTCAATAAGCTCAAATCAGTTCTCTGTGTTGAGGTATGGCAGGAAGTATATAATGAGAGGAACATCTCAAAATCATTTGATTTCTTTAGCGAAAATCTCGTTAAACATATCAAAAATTGCAGTTACACTGTATTTTTAAAAAAACCTTCGAAAAAGTTAAAGGCCTGGATGAATAACTATCTGTTGAACAAGGGTAATTAGAAAAATAAAATTCGAATTAAAGTCGCTAAGAACCCACTAAATCTTGATCTGAAGATAAAATATAAAAAGGAGATTCCGCGTTGTCGTGATAGATTTTATAGAAATAAATTATACCAAGTTAAAGGAAATCTAAGAGGTGAATGGCGGGTAATAAATAGCATTCTTAATAAATCTTCTTGCTCCAAAGAGCCAACTACAATTCGAGTTGATGGTTTTTTATTTTCTGATAAAATTGCCATTGCTGATAAGTTCAAACACTAATTTGCTAATATAGCGAAAACTTAAAAGCCACTTCCACTCTCTTCTTTGCGTGCATGTTGTGACTGCTTTTGCTCTTAAATAGATGAATCTATTCAAAAACAAACTTTTTTCTTTGAGCCTATAGCTGGCCTTGAACTCATAAAAAATGGTGGTACCCTTAAAAATTCTAATTCCTATGGAATCGATACCATTTCAAACCGGGTTCTAAAAACCATTGCGTGCTTTCTATGTGATGTTCTTGCTCACATCTTCAATCAAATGTGCGGACGTCGTCCTCCTTTTTAAAGAAGGTGCTGCTGATAACATAAGAAACTAAAGGCCAATTTCTTTTTTTCCATCAATCAGCAAAATCTTCGAAAAAGAGGTAAAAAACCGAGTTATTGGCTATTTAAATAAAATTAAGTTTCTTAGTGCAGCTCAGTTTGATTTTCAGAAAGTGAAAACCACGCAAAAGTGCTCTTTTAGAATTTTGCTCTCGGGTCTTTAGTAACGTAGATAGTAAAAAGCTATCGGCTGCTCTTTATAGATATAACGAAATCTTTCGATATTGTAAACCATAACATCCTGTTGCAGAAGGTAGAAAAAGCTGGATTTCGGTGCTTTATGTTGGATTGTTTCAGGTCTTATTTGAACAACAGAGCGCGAAGGGTCAAAATTGACGACGTTAGAAGCGGTATCCAAATCACTGACATGGACGTACCTCAAGGCTCTGTTCTGGGTCCCATACTCTTTCTTATTGATATTAACTCCCTCTTTTTCTTACATTTTAAAGGTGTTTTAACTGCGTATGCAGATGATGTAGGCTTTACTTACGGCTCTGAAAGTCCTTTAAACCTGATAGCTTAAATAAGTTGGGATCTAAATTTACTGAGAATCTGGTTTGCTGAACATGATTTGATTATAAGTTCCAAAACAAAAGTTATGTTCTTTAATTGCATATTACAAAATATGACTGAAGTTCTCTATCTTGCACCCGAATGCCAAAAGTTTAAGTTCTCTACCTGTTATATGTACCCAAGCACCGCAAAGTCTTTCTGTAGCAGTAATACATGTAGTGATAACTGCTTCCAAATTGAGAAAGTCGATAAGTTTAGATATTTAGGACTTATTTTCGACTCTAAATTAAGCTTTTCTAGCCATACAGAGAGCTTAAAACAATATTTTCGATCAACGCTCGGAAACTTTTACTATTTGCGCAATGTCTGCTCTTCAAACTTTCTGAAATCTATTTATTATGGTATTTTCCATTCCAAACTGCAATATGGCATTACCTGTTGGGGCGGTGTTTATTTCAATAAAATTAAACCCCTTCTCATTTTACAAAAATTAACCAAAAGAAAAATATGCAGGAGACCTAATTTTTACCATAGCCTCCCATTATTTCGTGTTTTGAAAATTTTTCCAGTACGAAACTTGTACTGTTTTAAAGTTTTGAAAACATTTTTTATAAGATCATGAAACCTTAATTGTAGGATTCTTGACAACTTTAATTTGCGCGGTAATCAAATGCATTTCGTCAATGTGCCTATTTTTCGAACTATTGCCGACCGTAATTTTTATACTGTGTCATCTTGTCACCTTTTCAATAGGCTTCCTCAGTCGCTAAGATCCCTAAGATATTTGGCTCTATTTTTAAGACATCTTATGTTAAGTCTTGGCTCTTTGATTTTAGCTACCAAAGTTTTGAATCGTTACTCAATGTTCTATCTTAGTCGTAGCTCTGATTTTCTTTTTTGTTGAATTTTGAATTGTAATTATTAGTATTATAATGTATTTGCATAATGTAAATTATGCAAAGGACACATACATATGTATTTAATTTCTTAAAAGTCACCCCACACAACCTCTGTAAGTTCTAATTTTAAATTTTACTGATTTGCCATTTGACACTGTTTTTCTTTTAATAGGTAACATTGAATGTCACTATCTTTCTCATCTATTTCTAGTAATTAATTTTTGAAGTAGTAATAAGTTATTTATGATTATTAATATGTATGTGTTTTATGCGAATAATAATAAATAAACACTAAAATAAATAAATAAAAATTTCGTAGTTAGGTATTGTGTAAATTAGATCAGGTATGTTAAGCATAAACAAAGTTTCACTTACAAAATAAATACCTTAAATATTTTAATTTATAGTCATTCAAACTACGTGCATTTATGTAACAGATTTTAAGTCCATCGTAACTATTAGAAAGAATTGTTAGTGTACGCGGATTTTCCGTTCATACTGTATGAGTTGCCAGAATCTACAAAAACCATAAAAGAAACACACAGGGACAAGAAACAATAAATGAATATGTTTATACTGGAAAAGGCTCTGATGATGTAGAATTGACCACATAAGATAAAACACACTCAGTGTGTCCTACGGTTGACACAGCCAATTGAAGGCAGCAACCGAAATGTGACTGCTGATAACTGGTTCTCTTCTATAGAACTCATTGATGAACTGGGTGGATGCTATGAAAATAAATAAACGCGAAATACCTAATCAATCTCAATAACAAAAAAAACGAGAAATCCTGTATACTTTGTTTGGTTTTAGGAACAAAAAATCTATACGCTGATACGTGCCTAAAAAGATTAGAGCTGTGATACTTGTGTCCTAATGCATCACAATAATTAGGTTGACGAGGATACTAAAAAGCCTGAAATGATTCTATATTACAATGCAACCAAAGGAGGTGTTAACGTAGCTGATAAAAAATGTTCCATTTATTCCAGCAGCCGATGAACGAGAAGATGGCTAATGGTGGTGTCCTACAGCATTGTATGTAGATTTAGGCGGCATGGACGCTTACATATCATATAATATGCGTCAACCCAAGATCAAAGATAGAGGATTTTCTAAAGTGATTAGCCCGTTCGCTAGTGCTACCCCATATGCAAAGACGTGTTGTCTGCAGGCAATTACCAAGGGAGTTACGGCTAGTGATAAAGCGAGTTCTGGGCGACGATATGATCGAAGAAGGTGTCCAAAGTCATGAAACTAGTCAGGGCAAACGAAGGGCATGGACTGCACAGAATGATAGTGTACACAGCTGTCGGTTGTTGAAATTTTAAGTAAAAAGTCTAAAATTGTACATATTGCTTATATAAGGTATATTAAAATGCTGAAATAAGGATCTCAAGTCAATTAAAGCTGCAAAACACCATTTAGTGTTAATTACCGTTTTAATAATTCATAAAGAAAGCTGATTGAATTTACTTATATTTCTTTTATTATATAACAATGGTTAAATATCAACACAATTTTATAACAAAAACTAACCTTGAAAGTAGTAGCCTGTGAGACGTCATTTCCCTTATAGTGTTATTATTTTGTCATGTGCCCAGTTAAAGGTTAAGGATATTTTATTCATTAAAACAAAACAACACGAATTACCCTTCAGTTTAACG
Organism: Volucella zonaria; assembly: GCA_963966105.1. Classification (NCBI taxonomy): domain Eukaryota; kingdom Metazoa; phylum Arthropoda; class Insecta; order Diptera; family Syrphidae; genus Volucella; species Volucella zonaria. The sequence continues at coordinate 188,907,250 of OZ014530.1, read as the reverse complement.
AAGTGTTGTTTTGTTTAATAGAACTATCGAACAAAGCCGAACAATCTTTTTTTATTCCTCGTCATCATCAGCCTATACAACGTCGGTTGAAGATGGATACGAAGGTGCAAGTCCGGCATCGCCAGAAGCTAGATATGAGGGTAAAACACCAGTATAGTGTGATGTACTCGGTTGTGTTGCGACAGAAATGTCTTCTGGTGATTCTTCAGAGGGTTCTTTTGGTTCCTTCTCATCTAGCAACTCAGCGCTGTTGCACTTTGGTGGTGGTCGTCTATCATAATTATTACCTCGACCCCGACCGCACAAAACTTGATCGTTTCCTCGACCGCTTAAAAGTTCCGTTTCATTGCCTTCACCAACTTCCGTTGTTATCACCTCCGGTGCCGCGGATGGAATATCTTCTGCTAATTCATCAGTCGGTTCCTCTGACACTTCCTCATCTAGCGAACCGTCGGTATTACTCTCTGATGGCGGTCGTCTCTCACGAATATTACCTCGACCCTTTGAGGGTTCGGCTACATAGGCTTCGTCGGTTTCACCGTCTTCTGTTGTTGTTACCCCTAATGTCTGGGAAGGAATTTCCTCTGTTAATCCTTCACTCAGCTGTTCTGGTTCTTCCTGATCTAGCGACTCATTGCTAAAGATCTCTGGAGGTGGTCGTCTACTAAACAATTGCCGCCCGCGCAAAACTTGATTATTTCCTCGACCGCTTGGAGGTTTCGTTTCTTTGCTTTCACCAGCTTCCGTTGTTGTCATCTCTGGTGCCTCGGCTGGAATATCTTCCACTAATTCATCAGTCGGTTCCTCTGATCCTTCCTCTTCTAGCGACCAGTCGCTGTTGCTCTCTGATAGCGGTTGTCTCCCACGATTATTACCTCGACCCCTTGGTGGTTCGCCTTCATCGCCTTCATCGGATTCACCGTCTTCTGTTGTTGTCACCCCGAATATCTGGGAAGGAATATCATCTGTTAATACATCACCCAGCTGTACTGATTCTTCCGGATCTAGTGATTGATCGTTATAGCTCTCTTGTGGCAGTCGTCTACCAAAAAATGGTCGCCCTCGCAAAATTTGATAATTTCCTCGACCACTTGGAGGTTCCATTCCATAGTCTTCACCGGCTTCCGTTGTTATCACTTCTGGTGCCTCGAGTGGGATATCTTCAGCTAATCCATCAGTCGATTCCCCTGATTCTTCCTCATATAGCGACCCGTCGCTGTTATTCTCTGATGGTGGTCGTCTCCCATGATTGTTTCCTCGACCCATTCGGAGTTCGGTTTTATCGGCATCGTCGGCTTCACCGATTTCTATTGTTGTCACCCCTAATGTCTGGGAAGGAATTTCCTCTATTAATCCATCACTCAGCTGTTCTGGTTCTTCCTGATCTAGCGACTCATCGCTATAGCTCTCTGGTATCGGTCGTCCACCAAACAATGGTCGAACGCGCAAAACTTCATTATTTCCTCGACCACTTGGAAGTTCCGCTTCATCGGTTTCACCGGCTTCCGTTGTTGTCACCTTTTGTGCCTCGGCAGGAATATCTGCTGCTGATTCATCCGCCGGTTCCTCTGAATCTTTCTCATCTAGCGACTCAAAGCTATCGCTCTCTGGTGGCGGCCGTCCACCAAACAATGGTCGTCCGCTCAAAACTAGATTATTTAATCGCCCGCTTCGAGGTTCCGCTTCATCGTCTTCACCGTATTTCGTTGATACCACCGCAGGAGCGTCGGCTGGAATATCTTCTGTTGATTCATTAGCCAGTTCCTCTAATTCTTCCTTATGTAGCGACTCATAGCTATCGCTTCCTGGTGGCGGTCGTCCACCAAACAATGGTCGTCCGCGCAAAACTCGATTATTTCCTCGACCACTTGGAAGTTCCGCTTCATCGGTTTCACCGGCTTCCGTTGTTGTCACCTTTGGTGCCTCGGCTGGAATATCTTCTGCTGATTCATCAGTCAGTTCCTCTGATTCTTCCTCATCTAGCGACTCATCGCTATAGCTCTCTGGTGGCGGTCGTCTACCAAATAATCGTAGATCGCGCAAAACTTGATTAGTTCCTCGACCGCTTGGAGGTTCCGCTTCATCGTCTTCACCGGAGACCGTTGTTGTCACCACTGGAGTCTCGTCTGGAATATCTTTTGCTGTTTCATCAACCAGTTCCTCTGATTGTTCCTCATCTAGCGACTCACCGCTATTGCTCTCTGATGTCGGTCGACTCCCCCGATTATTTTCTCGACCGCCTGGTGATTCCACTTCATCTACTTCACCAGATTCCGTTGTTGTCAAAGCTGGAGCCCCGGCTGTAATATCTTCTGCTGATTCACCAGCTAGTTCCTCCGATTCTTCTTCATCTAGCGACTCACCGCTATCGCTCTCTGATGTTGGTCGACTACCACGATTATGTCCTCGACCGCCTGATGGTTCCGATTCATCACTCAGCTGTTCTGGTTCTTCCCGATCTAGTGACTCATCGTTATAGGTCTCTGGTGGCGGTCGTCTACCAAATAATGGTAGTTCGCGCAAAACTTGATTAGTTCCTCGACCGCTTGGCGGCTCCCTTTCATCGTCTTCACTGGAGTTCTTTGCTGTCACCGCTGGAGCCTCGGCTGGAATATCTTCTGCTGATTCATCAGTCAGTTCCTCGGATTCTTCCTCATCTAGCGACTCATCGCTATAGCTCTGTGGTGGTGGTCGTGGACCAAACAATGGTCCTTTGCGCAAAACTTGATTAGTTCCTCGACCGCTTGGCGGCTCCCCTTCATCGTCTTCACTGGAGTTCTTTGCTGTCACCGCTGGAGCCTCGGCTGGAATATCTTCTGCTGATTCATCAGTCAGTTCCTCTGATTCTTCCTCATCTAGCGACTCATCGCTATAGCTCTCTGGTGGCGGTCGTCTACCAAATAATGGTAGTTCGCGCAAAACTTGATTAGTTCCTCGACCGCTTGGCGGCTCCCTTTCATCGTCTTCACTGGAGTTCTTTGCTGTCACCGCTGGAGCCTCGGCTGGAATATCTTCTGCTGATTCATCAGTCAGTTCCTCGGATTCTTCCTCATCTAGCGACTCATCGCTATAGCTCTGTGGTGGTGGTCGTGGACCAAACAATGGTCCTTTGCGCAAAACTTGATTAGTTCCTCGACCGCTTGGCGGCTCCCCTTCATCGTCTTCACTGGAGTTCTTTGCTGTCACCGCTGGAGCCTCAGCTGGAATATCTTCTGCTGATTCATCAGCTAGTTCCTCTGAATCTTCCTTATCTGGTAACTCACCGCTATTGCTCTCTGATGGCGGTCGTCTCCTACGATTATTTCCTCGACCGCCTGTTGGTTCCACTATATCTATTTCACCGGACTCAGTTGTTGTCACCGCTGGAGCCTCGGCTGGAATATCTTCTGCTGATTCATCAGTCAGTTCCTCTGATTCCTCCTCATCTAGCGACTCATCGCTATAGCTCTCTGGTGGCGGTCGTCTACCAAATAATGGTAGTTCGCGCAAAACTTGATTAGTTCCTCGACCGGTTGGAGGTTCCGCTTCATCGTCTTCACCGGAAACCGTTGTTGTCACCACTGGAGTCTCGTCTTGAATATCTTCTGCTGATTCATCAGCTAGTTCCTCTGATTCTTCCTCATCTAGCGACTCACCGCTATCGCTCTCTGATGTTGGTCGACTCCCACGATTTTTTCCTCGACCGCCTGATGGTTCCACTTCATCTACTTTATCGGATTCCGTTGTTGTCACCGCAGGAGCCTCGGCTGGAATATCTTCTGCTGATTCATCAGTCAATTCCTCTGTTTCTTCTTCATCTAGCGACTCATCGCTATAGCTCCCTGGTGGCGGTCGTCTACCAAACAATGGTAGTTCGCGCAAAACATGATTAGTTCCTCGACCGCTTGGAGGTTCCGCTTCATCGTCTTCACTGGAGTTCGTTGCTGTCACCGCTGGAGCCTCGGCTGGAATATCTTCTGCTGATTCATCAGTCAGTTCCTCTGATTCTTCCTCATCTAGCGACTCATCGCTATAGCTTTCTGGTGGCGGTCGTCTACCAAACAATGGTCGTTCGCGCAAAGCTTTATTATTTCTTGGCGGCTCCGCTTCATCGTCTTCACTGGAGTTCGTTGCTGTCACCGCTGGAGCCTCGGCTGGAATATCTTCTGCTGATTCATCAGTCGGTTCCTCTGATTCTTCCTCATCTAGCGACTCATCGCTATAGCTCTCTGGTGGCGGTCGTCTACCAAATAATGGTAGTTCGCGCAAAACTTGATTAGTTCCTCGACCGCTTGGAGGTTCCGCTTCATCGTCTTCACTGGAGTTCGTTGCTGTCACCGCTGGAGCCTCGGCTGGAATATCTTCTGCTGATTCATCAGTCGGTTCCTCTGATTCTTCCTCATCTAGCGACTCATCGCTATAGCTCCCTGGTGGCGGTCGTCTACCAAATAATGGTAGTTCTCGCAAATCTTGATTATTTCCTCGACCGTCTGGTAGTTTCACTTCATCTACTTCACCGGACTCCGTTGTTGTCACCGCTGGAGCCTCGGCTGGAATATCTTCTGCTGATTCATCAGTCAGTTCCTCTGATTCCTCCTCATCTAGCGACTCACCGCTATTGCTCTCTGATGTCGGTCGACTCCCACGATTATTTCCTCGACCGCCTGGTGATTCCACTTCATCTACTTCACCAGATTCCGTTGTTGTCAAAGCTGGAGCTCCGGCTGTAATATCTTCTGCTGATTCATCAGCTAGTTCCTCTGATTCTTCCTCATCTAGCGACTCACCGCTATCGCTCTCTGATGTTGGTCGACTCCCACGATTTTTTCCTCGACCGCCTGATGGTTCCACTTCATCTACTTTACCGGATTCCGTTGTTGTCACCGCAGGAGCCTCGGCTGGAATATCTTCTGCTGATTCATCAGTCAGTTCCTCTGATTCTTCCTCATCTAGCGACTCATCGCTATAGCTCTGTGGTGGTGGTCGTCCACCAAACAATGGTCCTTTGCGCAAAACTTGATTAGTTCCTCGACTGCTTGGAGGTTCCGCTTCATCGTCTTCACCGGAGACCGTTGTTGTCACCACTGGAGTCTCGTCTGGAATATCTTTTGCTGTTTCATCAGCAAGTTCCTCTGATTGTTCCTCATCTAGCGACTCACCGCTATTGCTCTCTGATGTCGGTCGACTCCCCCGATTATTTTCTCGACCGCTTGGTGATTCCACTTCATCTACTTCACCAGATTCCGTTGTTGTCAAAGCTGGAGCCCCGGCTGTAATATCTTCTGCTGATTCACCAGCTAGTTCCTCTGATTCTTCCTCATCTAGCGACTCACCGCTATCGCTCTCTGATGTTGGTCGACTACCACGATTATGTCCTCGACCGCCTGATGGTTCCGATTCATCACTCAGCTGTTCTGGTTCTTCCCGATCTAGTGACTCATCGTTATAGCTCTCTGGTGGCGGTCGTCTACCAAATAATGGTAGTTCGCGCAAAACTTGATTAGTTCCTCGACCGCTTGGCGGCTCCCTTTCATCGTCTTCACTGGAGTTCTTTGCTGTCACCGCTGGAGCCTCGGCTGGAATATCTTCTGCTGATTCATCAGTCAATTCCTCTGTTTCTTCTTCATCTAGCGACTCATCGCTATAGCTCCCTGGTGGCGGTCGTCTACCAAACAATGGTAGTTCGCGCAAAACTTGATTAGTTCCTCGACCGCTTGGCGGCTCCCTTTCATCGTCTTCACTGGAGTTCTTTGCTGTCACCGCTGGAGCCTCGGCTGGAATATCTTCTGCTGATTCATCAGTCAGTTCCTCTGATTCTTCCACATCTAGCGACTCATCGCTATAGCTCTGTGGTGGTGGTCGTGGACCAAACAATGGTCCTTTGCGCAAAACTTGATTAGTTCCTCGACCGCTTGGCGGCTCCCCTTCATCGTCTTCACTGGAGTTCTTTGCTGTCACCGCTGGAGCCTCAGCTGGAATATCTTCTGCTGATTCATCAGCTAGTTCCTCTGAATCTTCCTTATCTGGTAACTCACCGCTATTGCTCTCTGATGGCGGTCGTCTCCTACGATTATTTCCTCGACCGCCTGTTGGTTCCACTTCATCTATTTCACCGGACTCAGTTGTTGTCACCGCTGGAGCCTCGGCTGGAATATCTTCTGCTGATTCATCAGTCAGTTCCTCTGATTCCTCCTCATCTAGCGACTCATCGCTATAGCTCTCTGGTGGCGGTCGTCTACCAAATAATGGTAGTTCGCGCAAAACTTGATTAGTTCCTCGACCGCTTGGAGGTTCCGCTTCATCGTCTTCACCGGAAACCGTTGTTGTCACCGCTGGAGCCTCGGCTGGAATATCTCCTGCTAATTCACCATCTAGTTCCTCTGATACTTCCTCATCTGGCGACTCACCGCTATTGCTCTCTGATGGCGGTCGACTTCTAGGATTATTTCCTCGACCGGCTAGTGTTTCCACTTCATCTACTTTACCGGATTCCGTTGTTGTCACCGCAGGAGCCTGGGCTGGAATATCTTCTGCTGATTCATCAGTCAGTTCCTCTGATTCTTCCTCATCTAGCGACTCATCGCTATAGCTCTCTGGTGGCGGTCGCCTACCAAATAATGGTAGTTCGCGCAAAACTTGATTAGTTCCTCGAGCGCTTGGAGGTTCCGCTTCATCGTCTTCACCGGAGACCGTTGCTGTCACCACTGGAGTCTCGTCTGGAATATCTTCTGCTGTTTCATCAGCCAGTTCCTCTGATTCTTCCTCATCTAGCGACTCACCGCTATTGCTCTCTGATGTCGGTCGACTCCCACGATTATTTCCTCGACCGCCTGGTGATTCCACTTCATCTACTTCACCAGATTCCGTTGTTGTCAAAGCTGGAGCTCCGGCTGTAATATCTTCTGCTGATTCATCAGCTAGTTCCTCTGATTCTTCCTCATCTAGCGACTCACCGCTATCGCTCTCTGATGTTGGTCGACTCCCACGATTTTTTCCTCGACCCCCTGATGGTTCCACTTCATCTACTTTATCGGATTCCGTTGTTGTCACCGCAGGAGCCTCGGCTGGAATATCTTCTGCTGATTCATCAGTCAATTCCTCTGATTCTTCTTCATCTAGCGACCCATCGCTATAGCTCCCTGGTGGCGGTCGTCTACCAAACAATGGTAGTTCGCGCAAAACTTGATTAGTTCCTCGACCGCTTGGAGGTTCCGCTTCATCGTCTTCACTGGAGTTCGTTGCTGTCACCGCTGGAGCCTCGGCTGGAATATCTTCTGCTGATTCATCAGTCAGTTCCTCTGATTCTTCCTCATCTAGCGACTCATCGCTATAGCTTTCTGGTGGCGGTCGTCTACCAAACAATGGTCGTTCGCGCAAAGCTTTATTATTTCTTGGCGGCTCCGCTTCATCGTCTTCACTGGAGTTCGTTGCTGTCACCGCTGGAGCCTCGGCTGGAATATCCTCTGCTGATTCATCAGCCAGTTCTTCTGATTCTTGCTCATCCAGCTACTCACCGCTATAGCTCTCTGATGTCGGTCGACTCCCACGATTATTTCCTCGACCGCCTGTTGGTTCCACTTCATCTACTTCACCGGACTCAGTTGTTGTCACCGCTGTAGCCTCGGGTGGAATATCTTCTGCTGATTCATCAGTCAGTTCCTCTGATTCTTCCTCATCTAGCGACTCATCGCTATAGCTCTCTGGTGGCGGTCGTCTACCAAATAATGGTAGTTCGCGCAAAACTTGATTAGTTCCTCGACCGCTTGGAGGTTCCGCTTCATCGTCTTCACCGGAGTTCGTTGTTGTCACCGCTGGAGCCTCGGCTGGAATGTCTCCTGCTGATTCATCAGCTAGTTCCTCTGATTCTTCCTCATGCAGCGACACACCGCTATTGCTCTCTGGTGGCGGTCGTCTACCAAATAATGGTAGTTCGCGCAAAACTTGTTTATTTCCTCGACCGGCTGATGGTTCCACTTCATCTACTTCGCCGGATTCCGTTGTTGTCAAAGCTGGAGCCTCAGCTGGAATATCTTCTGCCCATTCATCACTTAGCTGTTCTGGTTCTTTCCGATCTAGTGACTCATCGTTATAGCTCTCTGGTAGCGGTCGTCTACCAAATAATGGTAATTCGCGCAAAACTTGATTAGTTCCTCGACCGCTTGGCGGCTCCCCTTCATCGTCTTCACTGGAGTTCTTTGCTGTCACCGCTGGAGCCTCAGCTGGAATATCTTCTGCTGATTCATCAGCTAGTTCCTCTGATTCTTCCTCATCTAGTAACTCACCGCTATTGCTCTCTGATGGCGGTCGTCTCCTACGATTATTTCCTCGACCGCCTGTTGGTTCCACTTCATCTATTTCACCGGACTCAGTTGTTGTCACCGCTGGAGCCTCGGCTGGAATATCTTCTGCTGATTCATCAGTCAGTTCCTCTGATTCTTCTTCATCTAGCGACTCATCGCTATAGCTCTCTGGTGTTGGTCGTCTACCAAACAATGGTCGTTTGCGCAAAACTTGATTATTTCCTCGGACGCTTGGAGGTTCCGCTTCATCGTCTTCACCGGAGTTCGTTGTTGTCACCGCTGGAGCCTCGGCTGGAATATCTCCTGCTGATTCATCATCTAGTTCCTCTGATTCTTCCTCATCTAGCGACTCACTGCTATTGCTCTCTGAGGGCGGTCGACTTCTAGGATTATTTCCTCGACCGGCTAGTGTTTCTACTTCATCGCCTTCACCAGCTTCCGTTGTTGTCACCTTTGGTTTCTCGGCTGGAATATCTTCCTCTAATTCATCAGCCAGTTCCTCTGGTTCTTGCTCGTCTAGCGATTCATTGCTACTGCTTCCTGGTGGTGGTCGTCTACCACGATTATTACCTTGATCGTTCGGATATTCGGACTCATCGGCTTCACCGACCTCCGTAGTAAACGGTTCTAGTGTCCCGGCAGCAAAATGTTTTGCTGGTTCATCACTCAGCTGTTCTGGTTCTTCCTCGTCTAGCGACTCTTCGCTATAGCTTTCTGGTTTCTGTCGACTACCGAACAATATTCGCCGGCGCAGAATTCGATTATTTCCCCGAGCGCTAGTATGTTCTGCTTCATCGTCTTCACCGGCTTCGGTTGTTGTCACCTTTGGTACCTCGGGTGGAATTACTGGCGCTAATTCATCAGCCAGTTCTTTTGATTCTTGCTCATCTTGCGATTCATCGTTATTGCTCTCCGATTCTGGTCGTCTACCACGATTATTACCTCGTTCCCTTGGAGGTTTTGTCTCATTTGTTTCACCGGCTTCTATTCTTTTAACCTCTGGTGTCCCGGCAGGAATATTTTCTACTAATTCATCAGGCGATTTCGTTGATTCTTCCTCATCTAGCGATTCACCTCGATTGTACTCTGGAGGTGATTGTCTGGCATGATTATTACCTCGAACCCGTGGAGGTTCGATTGTTGTCACCCCTATTGCTTTGGCGCTAACATCTTCTGATAGCGCATCACTCAGCTGTTCTGGTTCTTCCTGATCTAACGACTTATTGGTTTCATTGGCTTCGTCGACTTCGTTGGTTTCGTCGGTTTCGTCGGTTTCGTCGGCTTTGTCGGCTTCGTCGGCTTCGTCGGCTTCGTCGGCTTCGTCGGCTTCGTCGGCTTCGTCGGCTTCGTCGGCTTCGTCGGCTTCGTCGGCTTCGTCGATTTCGTTAGCTTCGTCGGCTTCGTCGGCTTCGTCGGCTTCGTCGGCCTCGTCGACTTCACTCTCTTCCCATTTTGTCACCCCCAATGTCTCTGCAGCAATATCATCTGCAAATTTTTCGGCCGATTCCTCTGATTCTCCCCCATGTAACGACTCATCGGTATTGCCCTCTGATGGCGGTCGTGTACCACGATTATTACCTCGACCCCATGGAGGTTCGGCTACATCGGCTTCATTGACTTCATTCGCTTCATCGGCTTCGTCGGCTTCTTCGTGTTCCGTTGTTGTTGCTCCTAATGTCTCGGCAGGAGTATCATCTGCTAATTTATTAGCCGCCTCCTCTAATTCTTCCTCAGCTAGCGAGTCATCGCTATTGCGATCAATTGGATGTTCGGTTTCATCGGCTTCATTGGATTCATCCCTTTCATCGGCTTCCGTTGCTGCCACCTCTAACGTCTCGGGAAGAATATCTTTTGCTGTTTCATCGGCCTCCGCTCTTGTCTGCTCTTCTGGCACTTCTGGCTCTTCCTCATCTAGAAACTCATCGCTGTTGTGTTTGAGCGGTGATGGTCTACCTACGGCTTCTCGCCTGTCTAGGCCAGGATTATTACCACCAAAAGAACGATAAAGAGGTCGGCCTCTTTGAGCTTTGCTTATATGACAAAGTGCTATGACGGAAATACACATGCAAACGAATAAAAATGTTTTTGACACCATGTCGTATTTGATAAGATACTTTGGATTGTGCGAAGAAATTGACTTAATCTGCAGTCAGAGGCACATTTTATACGTAAAATTTGAAACAAAGTTTTTGTGAAGTTTGTTTGCTGTTATGGCAAAGCCTGACACATGTTTGAATGTATCCACCTAATCAAATAGAAAATACGGAACATTGAAGCGTAGTACAAGTTAAACATTCTATATCTCGTCGCTTAAAAGTGAGTGACGCCCAGAAATTAAGTGACGGTACGTATGTCAAAAATCGCCTAAAATGAATCCAGAAAATGCACACATTGCCGTTTTATTGAAAGAGCTATTATTGGTTTTACCCGAACGAATTTCATTCATTAACAACTCGATTAGCCTGTATTAGTCTGTAGTTACTTGCCCCGCTCTTTAGAGGCAGACTAATTTGCAAATCAAATCGTATATACGAATATACAATAATACTAATTTAGGTACGCCTTGCCCCCGATTTTTGTTTTTATGATGACGGCACCTGGATAGTCAGTTGTATCTGCTACGATGGAGGATTTCCCATGATTTGTGTTTTTTCTGACGGAGGAATTTGATTTGATACGCCAGGATGTAGCACAATAGATAGCGATTAGTTGTTTCTTAGAATGATGTCGGGATGTTTTACATTAAATAAGACGTATCGGCGATGAACCTTGTCATGGTAAACGTTTTGTTTACGTCTTCTCGAAATGGAATGAAAAGGGACGCGATAATTCGGATTATTCGCTACCAAGCAGATACACGGAATAAAAAAATTGGAAGTAATCTAAATTATCCAAACGATTGTAATTGTTTTTTCGACATGTGTTTGCAATCTCGGAGTTTCTGAAAGTTGTTTTCAATAGGCCAACGGTTTCTAATTTTTCCTAACTGATGGGGAAGTTATTAACATTCTGAGCGAGGAAATCAAGAGAATTATAAACTTGAGTAACTTCACGAAGAATTTGGCGTCCTCTTTTCGACGATGGTAATGGTATTATTAGCAACTAATCTTCAGAAGCTTATAGTATATATTGTAGATAAAGACTGCTTGTCGACCAAGCGTCAATGTCGGATCACCGATGGATACGTTTCAGAGTGAACTTTTAGAACAAGATATGTAGTTTTCACCGAAATCCTAGGAAGACTGATTAGGTCAAGTATACAGAATTGGTAAATATACACCTGGATACCGAATCAATCACCTGCGATAATATTGTTAACTTAGATAGGGCGGTAGGTAATATTAATAAGGCTCTGACCACGGCGTTCGAGAAAGCATGCCCGGCTAACAGAATACCTGAAAGGGCTCAACCAAAATGGTGGAATAGGGAGATAGGGAGATAGGCTTAAAAAGGTTAGGGCGAAGCTTTTCAGAAGCGACAGTACATGGAATGAGTACTACGAAGTAACAATTCAAGTACCTAGTTAGGAAGTCAAAACTGGTTTTGAGGTTACGCAAAATGCTTTCAAAGGAAGCAAGAGTTCCTAGCTACATCGGAAAAAATGACAAAACCTGGGCTTAAAGTAGCCAAGAGGTTCTGGCAAAAGTGGTGGGAACTCACTTTCAAGGATCGACAGTATCAGACGACACTGGCATGCTACAGCACATTGATCCCTCAGTCTCTGAAGAGAATATACGTTTTCTTATTAATTGGAAAAAATTATGGTGTGCAATTCAGTCTTTTCAGCCGTACAAGTCACCTGATTCAGATGGTATTCTACCGATTATGCTACAAAAAACACCGGAGGTAACAATCCAGAAAATTATGGAAATTCTCAGACACAGTCTAAAAATAGGGTACATACCAATAGCTTGGACGGAAGTTGAGGTGGCCTTTATACCTAAAGCTGGCAAACAGGGGCATATAACAGCAAAATATTTCAGACCAATGAGTCAGTCATCATTTATGCTTAAAATTGTAGAGCGCAATTGGAGATTCTCATTAGGAACAGATGCAGTAATGGCTTTTTGACTGAGTCACAGCGTGCATATGTGAAAGGAAAAACCGCCCTGCACGAGGTGCTGGAGAAAATAGAGAAGAGTCTACACTTCAGTAAACTTGCGATAGCGACCTTCCTCGATACTGAAGGAGCCTTCAATAACGAGGAGTACACCGTCATTAAAAATGCCCTAGTAGACGCAAACATTGAATAGGGCATTATAAACTGGGTTTGCAACATGCTTGCCAGCAGGAAAATAAACTGTTCCATTCAGCAAAGACCAGTTAGAATTGTCCGTAACCAGTGGGGGAGTCATATTTCCACTCCTGTGGGTGCTGGTTATCAATGACATCCTAAAAAGCTTAGTACAATCGACATACCACCTTGATCTAAAAAATTACGAATAATGATGGCAATGTGTGACGGTGCGTTATCATGATGCAAAATCTGCCCACAATTCTGGTTTCTTTCGCCGAATTGCTTCACGCAAACGTCTCATAATGCCCAAATAATACTCTTTGTTTACTGTCTGGCCTTCTGGCAAAAATTTATGATACACTACACCGTTGTAGTCCATGAAAACCGTGAGCATTGCCTTCTTTTTTGACTGAAAACGACGTGGTTTTTTTGGTCTCGGCTCATATGGTGAACGCCATTCACTTGCCTGATGTCAGGATTGTGTGTCGTACTCATAAACCCACGTCTCGTCTCCAGTAATGATCCTTTTGATGAATGTGGGATCGGATTCAGCCTCGCAAATCATCTCTTTTGCGACGTCAACACGGTCTCTTTTTTGCATGAAATTGAGGTCTTTTGCCTCAATTTGCTGCTACAAGACGGAAACCCAAATCATTAACCAAAATGTCTTGGACGGATCTATAGGCAATGTTCAAGTCCTCCGCTATCTCTCTGATGGTTAATTTGCGGTTATTGACCAACATTTCATCATCATCGATTGACTAACGACCACTTTTGAATAGCTCGCTCGTGCCACTGGTAAGCGACCGTTTTCTTTAGAGAATCGTTGCCGAAACACTTTTCGAACATTTCCAACGTTCGCGCACGATTAAATTCGTTTTTTACGCAAAATTTAATACACGTTAGTTGTTGCAAGTTTAAATCGATTTCTAAAATTGTAAAAAATCGCCAACACACACAGAGATTGATGTACTCTTGGCTACGTAACTTTTGCAAATGTCAAGCTACGATGCTAAGATTTAGAGGGAATATCAACAACAGACTTACCAACTTAACAAAAAAAAAAACACAGAACTGAAATCGGAACAATGGGAACGCCACACGGTGGTGTCCCCCGGAAACTTTTTGATCAAGGTGGTAAGCATCACGTCATACGCAGATTACGTGGTCATAATAGTGCAGTGAAAATACTTAAATATTATTAGCGACATTATGGGTTCTGCCCTTAAGACGATCAGCACTTGGGCAAAAAGCTGTGGTCTCAATACCGAGCCTTTCAACACGGAACCGGTTCTTTTACCAGGAAGTACAAGATACCGCATTTCAAACTCCCAAAACTCAACGGAATGGAACTGTCCCTTTCTGACAGCGCGAAGTATCTGGGTGTGATTCTGGATAGAAAACTAAATTGGAATCTTAATGTAGCGGAAAGAAACAAAAAGGCATATAATGCTCTTTTAATTTGCAAAGAAACAGTAGGGCTTAAAACCTGCTATGGTGTACTGGCTGTATACGGTGGTGGTAAGACCCATACTTACATACGCCGCAACAGTATGGTGGAAAGCAACAAACAAGAAAATGATTTACGGAAAATTAGCGGCGTAACACTGCTATGGCAGCATTATACACCGTTTTGCACCTAACACCGATTGATATACAGGCCAAAAACTTGCTGGCAACAGTGCACTAAGACTCACTAACCTGGGTTACTTCAAGAGCAGTAGTTTCGGACATGGCATTGTCCTAACGTAGCTACTGCCAGGCAATCCAATCCCAACGGATGAAATTCCTTCCTTGGTCGACTTCGACATCTCGTATGTTACAATATATCCAGAGATGGATGACTGGGAAAGAAGTGCAATAATCAGGTCAAATGAAATTACAATTTTCATAGATGGCTCAAAAATAGAGGAAGGAACAGGTTCTGGAATCTTCTCGGAAGACCCAGAAATAAGATTGTCTATATGACCGGACGCAAGCGGTGTATTCAAATCAGAGGTTCTGGCTGTCATTATGGTGGCTGAGCTAATGCAGATGAGACCGGTATCCGAAAGAGATATCGTTATCTACACCGGTAGCCAGGCCGAACTCAAGCCAATGGAATCAATCAACGTCAACTCTGATACAGTCAGGGGCGGCCGCACGGCACTCAAGGCACTATGCAGTCAGAACCGGGTAAGACTGTGCTGGAAACCAAGAAAATGCGGTATTAAAGGAAATGAGTAAGCAGACGAGCTTACAAAAAAAGTAGGGCTACTCTACAAAAGTGAGGTTGCCAACGTCAAACCACCCCTTTGCATAATGAGGGGCTCTATCGAGGGAGAAATCACGAAAACTGCCAACCTAATGTGTTCAAATCTTGAAGAACACAGCGTATCCAAGGCTTTTTGGCCGCTTTTTGAAGGCAAAAGACGGCAAAGGAAGTTAATAATATTAATAGGAATCCTGACTGGACACCGCCTCCTGCAGCAAAACGCAAAGAGACTCAAATTGTCAGATATGGATATTTGCAAATTCTGCGGTGATCTGCAAGCTGTTGAGGACATAACACATATACCGTGTGAATGCGATGCAGTATCGCGTAGTCGACGAAAATTTTTAGGACAATACTTTTCGAAAACCTAGAGGAAATAGACGGCACGAACTCGAAAGGCCTTCTTGGATTTTGCAGGGAAATTGGGCGATTGTTTAGGTTTTCACCATTTGAAGACAAATTCAACTGGTTCCACAGGGTTCGCGATGGGCCCGTTTTGGTGCCTGGTGGCTGTGTGATGGCATTTCCATCATAACACTCTTTAATCTAATCTAACCTAACCTAAGACAGGGATTTAGAATCCGTACCCCGGAAAAATTTAAATGCTTAGGCTTTCATGTTAAGCATGAAAGAAATTGTTAGCGTGTTACAGCATGTAAAAGAAAATGCAGCTTCAACTTAACTTATACAGGAACGCTTTTTTCCGGTACTGTTGCATTCACTTGTATAGCATTGCCATATGGCAAAGGTAATAACTGAATCCATGTGTCAACCGGTGGATAGCGGGTTGACAACAATTTGATTCGGTAAACCAAGGTTAGAGTTTCAGCACAACACAGCTTCGCTTTGGACCGACGATGTTTCTGTATTTTGGGGTGGCCGTGGTGTAGTGGTACTAGCAATCGCTTCTCACTCGGAGGGTCAAGGTTCGAATCCTAGCCACGGCAAGTTTTCATTTGTGTAATTGGAACTCAGTCAGAAAAATCTGCGTGTGAAGGCATAACACTGACATGTAGATTTGGCTGTTGTAAAGTTTTCAAGTACAAAACAACCCTTAAAATCCACAACCTGAATCATTCCGAGTGAAGAAAAATCTCTCCGTCCTATTCGGACTCCCTCCCCTGGAGAGTCAATATCGAAACCAAACAGACCTGAGTTTCAAACCACTACATCACAACAATGCTTTCCTTTCTCCTCCTTCTATCTTTCCGCCCGCGCCCAGGCAACTGTAAAAGGATATCATAACTCTTAATAGAGCGTAAATTATATAAAAAAAAAAGCTTGTGGTTTTTGACTCGGTAATTCAGAAAAGACATAACATAGCCAATATATGTGCACACGACAAAAAGTAATCACGTATGTCCAAGTCTGTAAACACAGGACAGCTGTTTTGGCACTTAGCGAAAAGCAGATAGTTGACCGCCTATACTTGAAACTACCAGGACACCACCGAGTGAAATTATTTTTTCTCACATCGGTTTCGCCATTTACGTGCATTATGATGTAGGTTACTAAACTCCACCGCAACGTGTTCTCTATTCGAATCCGGAATTCAATTTCGTGCGGGGAAAAATTCATCTTTATTTACAGAAACCCCAAACTGGAAAACAATTCAAGCTTTAACGAGTTTGGTGCGATGTCTGTCACGATACAATAAATGTATCGTAATACTAAAATCGTTATTGCTAGCGATTGCAACATACACAATTCTGGGTGGCTTCGACATTCTGGAGAAACAACAACCGAAGGAGGGTATGTTGAGATCTTCGCTATTTAAAACGACTCAACCCAACTTGTAAATGCTCCATATTGCGGCTTTGCCTTTAGCATTTTCTATCCATACCGTTCTGTCATATTGTAGTTGCAGTTCACTTAAGATTGCTACCTCTACTAGTATACCTAGCTCACGAGCTGTTTGTGATAGGAGGGATTGGGTGGCCTCATATATTATACATAGTTATGTACATACATGAGTTGTCAGCAACTCACTGTTTTTTGCATACTATACCATCTATCACATGAATTAATTATTAGAGAATAAAATTGCATTGTGATTTGAAACTTCGGCACGTTTGGCACGTTGGCGACGAGGAATTTATTATTTTTTTTCGAACCTGTGCTTCGTGAACATTTGTGTGAAACTAAGCATATCGATCATAAATAGAAAAGGAATTTCTTGAGAATATCCTAAAATCACATGCCAGATCAAAGGGCATGGTTTACGCAAAATACGACAACCAGCACTTCAGTTATTCAACCGTTCCCCGCATATAAGAAGGACGTTAATTAGAAAACCTATCACAAACAAATTGAACAGCATTTCGAGGCGTGTTGTATCACAAACGATAACCAAAAACAAGCATTTTTCCTATCTTGGATCGGAGCAGATAACTTTAAGATACAGCAGAAACTCTGGCGTGGACGACGTGGGAACCAAAAGTTGATATTTTACCTCTAAAATTCATATACATGCAGTGCGATGTCCAATAATGAAGCCAGCTCAGTCATATGCATCCTGGGTTGCTGTGGCTCGTAATTGTCCTTTCACATGTCCAAATGAAAATTGTGCTCGGTTCTCGGCTTCGCCCAGTCAGAAAACTGATCCAGCCAGGGTATTGATGTCAATTTTCACGCTTCCGAAAATAAAAACTGTCGTTAACTACTGCCTATGCAGTCTGTTTTTTGTTTTTTTTTTTCTTATTTTCGCAATATGTAAGCGGTTATTGGATTTTTCTTCGTTTGCTTTCAAGCTTGCTAATTGACACCTTTTTCTATTTATATTTACTTATATTTGAAACATAAGGAAAAAAACACTTCCAAAAATTTTCTTTTTATTTTTGTTTTATCTCTCTATTTCTTTTATCTTTTTTCGAATTTGTATTCGCAAATATTATAGTTTATACTTTAGATTTTTTTTTCTACACTAGTTTAACCTTCATGGGTATCTAACACCGCACCCGACCGAATCTCCAGTACTGAATCTCGTTTTCAATCGCAACCTCACAATTTTTCCCACACCCTACCAGTCGCCTGTTTTCTGCAAACTCGTACCACCTACCGTGATGCGTTTTTTTTTTGGTCATCTGATCAGACCATATCTCCTGATTTTCCACATCCGCTAATCCTTACTGAAGGAATATCATAGGACACCATGACGTCGGATCGCGCGATGTGCAAACGAAAAGAGAGACGAAGAAAAGGTATGTTCCTACATGGGGATTTGAACCTGGGAAATGCTTGCCGGGTTGATCAGTCATTTTCATTTTAAATGCATTTTTATTTAATCCATTAATTTATACTTATAAGCTATAGAAAAAAACGCTTAAAAATTAGCTTAAATAACTTAAAAATAATCATATTACTCGTATTACTTACTGCAAGTGGCACTCTAAGTTAAACATAATACTTAATCTATGCCTTTTGATATTTCTTACAATGTTTTTACTTTTACATTTTTTAAAACTAAAACTAATTTTAAGTAAGAAAACCAATTTTAAGTAAGAAAACTTAGTAAATCGATTTTTTTTTGTTATAATATGTATAATATAAAACTTAAAACTAAACTTATAAAACTATCTAAAAATAAATATTAACCTACTTAAACACTACATACTCGTATGTATTGTATTTGTTTTATTATTTTTTTTGTATGGATTACCTCTACTTTTAGAGAAGGTTACCCATCCCGTTGTACTTTTACAAATTTTTAGTTTTTTTTTTGCTTAAATGTACCCTAATCCTACCTAAAAGTATGTAAGTCGACCAGAGCTAATAAAATAGACTAACGGCCAACTTGGCTATGTAGCTATCTAGTACTGGAGGAATTCGACTATGAAACTTCCCCTCCTGCATTGCTCTTTCAATGCGCCATCGAGTCAACTTAATGATGAAATTGTCCACTCTTATTAGTTTCGCCCTATTGTACAAGACCTCATTGCGATAGAATTTTATGTACTCAGACTCTGGTGTTCTGTATAACCGAAGACAAGCCCTAAGGCAAGGCCCCTCAAACACCCGAATCTTTTCCAATAAACTTGCTCTCACGTTGAACCAGACAGGACATCCAAATACAAGCATGGGCCGGATAAGGGCCATGTAGCAGATCACCTTCACCCTCGCATCGAGTTGGCTGTTGTAAAACAGTCTCCTTATAAGGGCAAAAGCACCTCTGGATCTGGACAGAACAACATCTATATGTTTGTTAAAATACAGATATTGATCTAGCCAGATCCCAACTTATCTGACTACATTTCGACAAGCAAGTGGCTGTCCATGTTGTCCGACGATAGAGAACTTTCGCCAATTCTTTCTGGTATCCCTCGAGACCCCAGACAAAGGCGTCCTAAACAGGATGGCTTCCGATTTCTGAAAGTTGATTTTCCACTTCCAGCCATCGGCAATTTTATCGAAGTCTCGTTGCAAAAGTACGTACGCGATTAAGTCGTCTGCGTACGCTATGGCATGGTAAAGTGAATCTATCAGATCACTTGTGTAAATGTTGAATAGGATCGGCGAATTTACCGCACTTTGTTGTAGACCGTTTTTAATGTGAAATGTTCCAGCAGAAGTCACATCGTTATTCTTCATGATGAACTGTCTACTGGAGAGCATATCAAAGAGAATATACAGCAGTGGTTTACTAATGCCCGACCTGTTCAGCTGGAAAAAGAGTCCCTCAAACCATACGGTATCGAAGGCTTTTTCCAAGTCAATCGCTGAGGCACCATTGGTTACCCGCTGATCCAAGTTATTGCTGCCGTCGATGGTGCCAAGACATCAACAGGTAGGGATAGTGCTAATGATCAGTGGAAGATTATTCTTAGTTACTAGCGAACGAAAACCTGTTGAATACAATCCATAATAAGTGTTCGCACTTAGGCGCTACAGAAAACTGATCCATCGCTTGCAGTTGTACTAGACATTGCGAGTGCATTTGAGACCAAACAGAAAACCTTTTTCGCAGTCTTGATAACAATAATATAATAGAAGTTAATCAGCTCCCCGTGACGAGCATTCATGGTACCTTTTGTTCGCCTTCACAGTCAGAATCGCTTCGCAAGTCGTGTCCAAGCTGTTTTGTCAACAAAGTGTCGACATTACAGAATAGTTTGTCGCAAAGGCAAGAAGGTAGCACACATTAAAGCTGTTTTAATATTAGGAGAGAGTATGGCTGGAAGTGTAAGACATGAGCAGGTAAGCAACAATAGAAGTCGTAGTGTTCAGCGGTCTGGTAAGAGCACCTATCGCCAAACAAATTTCTCAAGCGCAGAATATGAGTAAGCATTCAGAGAATCCTACGGAGAAGCTGCATTTTGCTGAAGTAGTGCAACCACATGAACAGGTGCAAGATATTTCAAGTTCGGGTATCACGGTGGAGTTGATCGTAGCTGATGACATTTGAAGTTGACACAAGAGCGTCGTGTTCACTAGTTGGATGCGACGGGTATCTACAACTAGGTCAACCGAAGTGTTCTACTATTGCACTACGAAAGTTCAATGAAGTCAACGCATAATTTGCTCGTGTTAAATAGTGGTAGGGCAAATATTCTAGGACTGGACTGATTCACGACATTTGGTCTGGCCATTCAAGTTACAAAGTTATAGAGACACTCCGTGAGATGAATTCTGAGCTATTTTCAACAGGGTTAGGCAAGTGCAAAAACTACAAAGCGCATCTGGCTCTTAAGGAAGGGACCGTTCCACAGCGACCCATTCCATACGCGCTCCTAGATGTGACGAAGAAGGAAATTGATCGATTGATTTCAGTGGGAATACAGAAGCAGGTACATCGTACTCAGTGGGTAGCTGGTAATAATACAGAAGATAGATGGGGGAATACAAATCTGTGAAGATTTTAAGCCAAGTGCAAATCCACAGATTATAGTCAATCGACATCTTATTTCTCGTATTCGCGACATTTTTCTTAAATTGCGTGGAGGGAGAAACTTCACAAAGATTCAGATGCTTGCCTTCAAATCGAGTTGGACGATGAGTCGAAAGAGATTGCTGTTATCAAAACTTCATTCGGATTGTACCAATATCAAGGCCTTCCATCTGGGATTAGCAGTGCACCGGGGGTGTTCTAGAATATAATGGAACAACTGTTTGCTGATCTTCCTGTGGCTGTGTATTTGGACGACATCGTCGTTTATGTTAAAGATGACATGGAGCACTTACAAACTCTGAAGGAAGTTTTTAGTCGTCTTCAAAACAATGGTATCTGGTGCAATAAACAAAAGTGTTATTTCGCTAAAGAGGAGTTCGAATATTTGGGCCATACGCTTTCGGCCATTGGCACTCGCCCTTCCGAAAAACATTGAGAAGCTCTTCGCAACATACCACAACCGTCGAATATAAAGTAATTGGAATCCATTATAGATAAATTCAACTTTCGTAATCAATTTGTACCCAATTTCTCGCAGGTAGAAAGTCCAGTAAATTTTTCCGAGCAAATGGTGCTGAATGCGTTTAGTCTGCTAGCCAGCAGAAAGCGTTGGAAACATTGGAAAATGGCATATTGAAAGCAGTACGTTTGACCTATTTTCACGAGTCGCTACCCAGCTATGGTATCGGGGCAGTTATATCATATAGATATTCAGATGGGACGGAGAGGCCAATCGCGTTTACCTCAGAAACACTATATCGTCACCAAAAGTTATACATATAGCCAAATAGAAAACGAGGCATTGGCAATTGTATACGGAGTGAAGAAGTTTCATTGCTACAATATTTCAATGGTCGACTATTTGAGCTACCGACGGACCATAAGCGGTTGATAAATATATGAAATCCTAGCAAGGCGATCCCGAAACTGCCAATAAGCCGCCTTCGTATTTCTTTTTAGTGCTCGCCATGATCGATTCGTGATTCCGGAGATAATGCAGTCCAAAGTACTTCCATAAGTCCACGAGAGGCACTGGGATATGTCTAGAATGAAGCGATTGGCTCGTCAATATGTCTGGTTCCCCGGCATAGACCAATAAATTGATAAGGTGGAGGCGAGATGTACTATTTATCAAGAAGCTGCACCCAATCGGAAACGGTAGTACAGCAACTGGCCTCCAACAGATGAAGCATGGGAAAGGATACACTGCTGGTCCTTTCTTAAAACATGGCTCATTTACGTGGATTCGTATTCCAAGTTCCCGTATGTGGTGTCGATGTCAACAATAACTACCGAAGCAACAATTAAGGCAATTAAATCCATTTTCGCTATAGAGGAACTTCCGAAAGTTATGGTAACCGACAACGGGACACAATTTACGGTGCTTGCGTGTTCAAGGAATTTTGTAGCATGCACTCAATGCAGCGCTGGAGAACCACACTCTTATACCCGGCATCGAAGGGTCAAGCCGAACGATTTTTTCGAACATTAAAGGAATCGTTTAAAAAGAATATGACTTTAAGAAAAGATACCGATGCAGCTCTCAACACTTTTCTTTCAACTTACCGGTTTAGCCCAAGCGATGTGTCGTTGAACAGAATTACTCCATGGATGTCGTATCGAAATCTTTTTTTATGTGTCGTTACTGAAGGAAGGAAGAGAAAACTGATCCATTCTACTCCCAAATTTCAATGTGCACAGGAGGTATTAGTAAGCGAGTTTATGAAGCCAAAAAAGTGGTCGAAGAGAGTTATCTAGCACACTATTGGCAATAAAATGTATGGAATCCAAACACAAGATGGATAGTTAAGACGTCACCAGAACCAGATTCGTCCGTCGAAGCACCAATTAGCGGCAGACATTACCCTATTAACACCATTCAGACCTGCGGAAAATCGTTTACAACAGAAAGCACAAGGGGTGGTAATTTCGAACGTTGCCCTAATGATTCTTTTGAATTTTATAAGCAGTTTGGCCAAAGGGATTACCAAGATGCGATCCAGGATCAAGACCCGGTCAGCCAGCCCATTTCAGAGGTAATACAACCAACAGCTCCACCTGAGGTTAGATTGTTAGAAGGTAGGGGCACAGATAATAAAACTTGGCCACGTTTACTTCAGTTTAGCTGCAGTATTTTAATTTTTTCAACAGCAGTTACTTCCATGCTCTTTGGTACGATGGGCAATTGTGACTACCCGTAAAGTGGTTATTACCGATACTTTCCTTTTCTTGGCAGAGTAGATATTTTGGTTCTTTCTTGCAAAGCTTCGCCATATCACCAATCACACCACTTCATGAGTAATGTTCCGACCAGTCACTTGGGATTTTGCAAGCTTTGGCTTTATGCCCGAATTCCATACATTTGAAACACATGAGTGGGTCTTACTTCTCACATATTCTCTATATGTCGTTTACCCATTTCAGAGAGTTTCCTAGCTGCTTCCATTGGTAAGCCTTAAGTTTACCACTGTAGGCTATCCTAAGTTTTTGGTACATCGGTATTCGTAAAGCTCTCTAAGACTGCTTTCAATACGTCTTCTTTTGTGATAATCTCATCAAGATCCTTCGCCTCAATCAATGATTCTTGTGTTAATATTTTCACATCAGCCTTCTTAACTAGCATACGTTTTACCTTGTAGCTTGTGAATTTCCAGCGCTTTTAAGCACGATGAGTACTCGTAGGCCTCCTTTCACCGTTTTCATAATGCTGGTAACATTTTCTCCAAGCTCCTGTAGTTCGGGATCGCTTTTGACTCTTCGAAGTATCACTGCATATGTAAGCTATCCCTTTTTCCCTCGGGACGGATCGGTTTGTTACAATTTTAGGTTCGACGCTTCGGTTCAATCCAGCCAGGTGCAATTTTCTTCCGATGGGTGGTTGGTGATTTTCTCAGTTTTTCGGTCGATCAAAGCGGTGTGGACAGCAAAACCGAGGGCGCTCTTCGCTCTTCGTCTCTTCGGTGGCATATCCTCTTCTTTTTGGGGTGTTTCGCATATATGTCCCTGCTTTTTGGCTTAATAAAGCTATAACTTAAAATTAAACTTAAACTGAAACTTAAAACTAAGGTTTGTTGGAGTGGTGAAGGGGAACGGATTTGAAGTAGGGAGTGATGCGATGAAAGTCAAAGACAGTAGCGTTTGAATTGATTTTTCGTAGAATACGGGAGATTGGTTCGTTTGCGCTATAGGAAGTGTGGAGGGTTGGAAGAAAAAATCGACGAGGGGTACGTAAATTACGAGGGTTAGTGCTGAGGAAAATAGAGTTGTGACGCGCATACAACGTGACCTGAAAGTAGTCTATGAATAAAGAGAAATCGGGCTGCATGTCTACGTTCCTCAAAGGTGTTTAAGTTAATAAGGTTGAGACGTCCTAGGACAACCTCGAAGAGTAAATCGAATAAAACGGCTCTGGATGATTTCGATTCTCGAGATATGAACACGATGATATGGGGACCACTCTTGACTGGCGTACTATAGGAGGGGCGAACAAAGGTAATATGGAGGGACCTGGTCACGAATGGGTTGGTGAATTCTTTGGGCTACCGTTTAACAAAACCCAGTGCAGAGTTGGCTTTAAGGATTATCCCATCCATATGTAAACGGAAGTTGAGCTCCCTACCACACAAAATACTGCGGTCGCGAGGTGATTGAACGGAGGAACGGTTGGTTTTGGAGAAGTTAGAGTCGGCGAGGAGATTGGTGCTGCTTATGTAAAAAGGCGATGGATTGGCATTTGGCGATATTAAGTTCCAAACAATTTTTGAGGCACGAAATCCAAAAATCATCAACGTCTTGTTGAACGAGGAAGGAGGCATGGGGTTTTGAAAAATTTGGTTGGTATCGCAAGAGACAGACGAGTGTTTAGTGATCCTAACCCTAACGAGATCATTTATGGTTAATATAAAAAGAAAAGAACTGAGATGGGCAAGGTACATGTATAGAAGGTAATATACCCCGTACAAATATTTTAGTTTCGTTCTGCACATCTGTCAAATTCTGATATGGCCGCCGTCTGTGACATAGTTAGACGAAAGAAACTTTGTTTACATTGGTTATATTTTTATTTAAAGTGAATACTGAAGATTAAAAGTAGTAAAAGGTGCTGTGCAGTTTTTGGGTGTTCTGTGAACAATAATAACAATAATCATTCACTCCCAAAACAAAACAAAATGCGTAAGTAGTGGGTTTTTTTGTGCCATCGAAAAGATAAGTTCAACACGAAAATAGCACGAATTTGCTCTAAACATTTTAAAAAAATTGATTTTGTGCCAAAGAGCCCACTGTATGAACGATATGGAATATCTTTAAAACCAAGACTCGTTATTCAGGTATACCAATATCAACTAATTTTTTATTTTAGAGATCCAGTAATTGACAAAAAGAGCATAGAGTTGGAAGTCTCCACGGACGATTTATACCTATTGAACAATATCAATTGATCCCAATTGCGGATTACAAATTGATCATACAATGATCATACAATGATCAATTGTGGTACGCAAACTGAGGAGGTTACTCCGGCATATTCCAGTAAGTAAATCACATATAAATCTAACGCGCTAAAAATTAAGTTCAACTCACGTATTTGTATTTTGCAGATTACTGGAACAAATAACAGAGCTGAAAGCTAAGATCTGGAAACAACAAAAAGTCATTGACTCCCGTTGGACACATTTTTGACAAAAGGCAAATAAGGAAATTGGAATACCCTCACAAGCGGATGAAATGGTCATCTGAAGATATTGCAAATGCAATAGCCATAATAGCCATACATGGAACTTTCCGATTACTGTTGAAAAGCAGTATCCTCTTCCAGCTGAAATTAATTTGAAAAAGTGGTGCTCACAGCTAGATGTGTATCCTGGAATAATTCAATCCGTGTTGGATATAATGAAAAACGTGGATATGGAAGAAATGGATAGAATTTGTTCACTTTCATTTGACGAAATGAAACGCTTAAAGCTGCAAAATACGTTCAAGTGGCAATGATAATGGGCTTGGTTGGCAATTGGAAACAGCCAAATTTTTATGATTTCGACCAACGGATGACCAAATAAATACTTTTTACTATTATCGAACAATTAAATGCGTGTGGTTTTAAAGTGCGTGCAATCGTCTGTGATCTCGGGGGGACAAATCAAGGCTTCCTGCCTGAACTTGAAATCACAGTAACAACATCTTTTTCCCGAAATCCAACGGATGAATCGAAGAAAGTATATGTATTTGCTGACGTGCCTCATCTTATAAAACTCATCCGGAACAACTTTGTCGATAGCGATTGTTGCATTTTGGACGGGCAAATCATTTCCAGAGGAATCATTGAAGAACTTATTTCAAAAACAAATGATAAATCTGATGTGAGTATTGCATACAAAATATCACTAACGAGTTTGAATATTAAAGGTGCAGAGAGTCAAAAGGTGAAGCTAGCTACAAAACTTTTTTCACACACGATATCTCAAGCTATTATGCGTGCTGACAGTTTGGGTGAACTAAGTTCCAAAGGCTGGCTTAAGAGTTCTGAATTTTTCAAACAGGTATCTAATATAAGTAATTTTCTTTAAAATAAAATATTAAAAACATATTTATAAGTTCAGGTGAATGATTGGCTCGATTGTCTTAACGTAAGAGTTCTTTACTAAGACAGTGACGAAAGAGTTCAAGGTGTTGGAATTTCAGAATCGTTTCAATTCGAAATCATCGATAAGATGACGTAAGTGATGCTTAACATGGGAGTACAAGAGAAAGAAAACATGATGCCCTTCCAGAAAGGCCCTGTTGAATTAAGTCTTTTGTTTTATAATTTTACTTCACTTTTAGGTATTACCATGGCGAATAATTCTCTAAAACTTTTGTACAATGACCTGAGAACTGAATACGGATATTTCGTATTTACTGACATACAGGCTCAATCAAGAATTTTTTCGGAACGTTTCAATCGAAACGTGGCCTATATGATCATCCAAACCGGTTGGAATTTATGTACCGACTCCGGTTATATATACTTGAACGAAATGAAGGAGTTTATCACTGAATGGTATATATTATTTCAATGCAACACAATAGTAAACGAATTGGAAAAACAACTTAGGATAGTTTATGTTATGAGGTTGACTTGCGCATTGTTAAGGTAGCGCTGGTAAAGGAAGTCGTAAAGTTAGGTGAAATGAAGATAAGCACCAAGATCGTTGAAATAGCCAGAAAAGGATCTGGTACGAAGGAAAACAGGCAATAACTTGTTTCTCTTATTTCGTAAGGAACGAAGGCGATTATACCAGGTAGGACTAGTAAAAAAAACGGATAAGGCATTATTTATAAGTTAAAAGGGGATCTGTTGAGCTAGTCACTGATTTTGTGAAAGTTTTCTTTATGACAGTCGTGGGATGAAAGAGTTGTGGGGGGAGTGGACTGGATAGAAGAGTTATGAAAAAACGAGAGAAGAAGGGGAGGGTGGTATTTATCAATTGCTGAGAGAGATAGGGTAGAAAGTGAGACTGAGGAGTTAATTGAATCTTTTGTGAAAATAAAGTCTTACTGCCTGCCCATGTAGTTGGATATACCGCTGACTTGGCATAGACTTGAGTCTGCTAAGCGATCTCAGATGAGACATTCCTTAGCTGAGTTGGCATTTGACGCGATGAAAAACGATTGATCACCTGATGGAGTCCAGTGTAGCTGAGAAAGATTAAAGTCGCCAATGGAGTCAAACAGGTCGATCGCATCGATAGCAAGTTGGTAAGAATCGATAGGTTGAGCTGGTAGGATGTAGCAACATATATCGTAAACGGACTTGAAGGGGAGTGATATTGTTATTTCGACAAAGTCGGCTGTAGGGGATGAAGAAATGGTAATGGGGGAAGAGTTAATGATGTTGTGGATCGCCACTAGGGGGAATTTTTATTCGGGTGGGGGAGGATCGTCGTCGCGAAAAACAGTTTGTTTATGTAAGGAATCAGATTGGTTTCAGTCGGAGCGTAAATGTTAAAGGGAACAGCATGCGGTTGGGGTAGAACAGCATTGATTTTAAAGTGAAGATCTCTTACATTCTGGTAGTAAAAAGTAAGAGGAAGGTTCTGGAGTGGAGGTGTGAGGCGGTACGGTTTAATGCCAGGGAGGCAAGTTATGGACGAAAAAATTGATCGTGGTCGGCTCGGCTCCGCTGTAGGTGTGAGACTCGCTTAGAATGAACATAGTGGCCGAATTCAGCAAGGTCGTCCGCCACTTTCTGAAGGGACATGCTAAAAATCACGTGGTGCCTGCCTTAAAC
Organism: Volucella zonaria; assembly: GCA_963966105.1. NCBI lineage: Eukaryota > Metazoa > Arthropoda > Insecta > Diptera > Syrphidae > Volucella > Volucella zonaria. Next base: position 188,879,329 of record OZ014530.1, on the reverse strand, counting down.
GTTCCTGAGAATGATAGGGTCGGTAGGGAGGCCTTTCTGGTGGATGGAAACCATGACGCTGGTTTTGGTCTACCCTTCGTAATAGACCGAGTCCGATTTCTCATGTAGATAGGCAAGAAAGAGACGAATGTTTTCATATATATTTCTTTTTTTAAGCCTAGGGAGTTCATAGCGACTATCTGTTTGCTGTGTTAGTTTAACTGATGGTGAAAAAGGGGATTATTAATAGGGGCAGTGGAGGAGGGTGCAGGATATAAATGGTTGGATATGGAGGCAGACGAGGGATGAGATGTGGGGTTTAGGGTACGGGAGTTAATAAAATTAGGGTACTTAGCTCTACTTTTAAGGTCGAATTTAGGAAATGAGTTGCTGGATGGGATTCGTTGCGTAGAGAGTTGAGTAGGGATAATATGGGTGGTATGGTTGGGTGGAACGGGGGTAAGTAGGGGATTAGAGGATTGTTGCGTAAGGGGTTTATGTCGGATAAGCGAGGAGAGAGGGCTAAAATTGGGGAAACTGTTTGTTTGAAGCTCCAGTTAGGCTCGGGATCAGAACTTCGCTTTTTGTTAGCATGTTTCTTTGTTTCTTTGGAAGGGAGTTGGAGAGGGTTCTATTATTCAGCTTATTATTGAAACTAGGTTTATTTTTAAGGATGTGATTATTGTCTGGATGTGTGTTTTCTCGTTCCTCAGACCATTTGGTTATGCTTATCTGCACAGCTTTAGTGGAATGGGAAGTGGCCAGGAAGTCAGGAACGAATATTTGGATAGGATGTTGATTTTGAAGCTGCTTAGACAGCTTCCCTGCAGGGGAAATCATCTGGAACGTACTAATGGTGATAGCATATTTTCGGTGAAAGAAGTTCCGACCCCAAGAAGCAACAGCGTGTTGAGGAGCACCTTTAACGTAGAATGCCGTATGGTTTCCCTTTTTCAATTTATAGAGTCTGCTTTTCCATTCGGAGAGGGTCCATGAAGTTCCGAATTATTAGAACAGTTTGCATAGAGCGGCGGTGCTTGGAATACTAGGTGGTGAAGGCAGGGCAATTTCGGTTTCTCACTTCGTTAGCGATTTCGGCAACAGGCAACCGAGTCGCTATGAGTTACTCGCTAACGTCAATCATTTTTAGGGTCAGGTTATCGAGCGTAGGATCTGATGGATGTGGGGTGGGATGTATTGTTTTGGAGGTTAAAAAAGCAAGTCGGGATATGTACAGCGAAGATTGATAGAGTCGTTTATGTGAGTAATGGCGTTGAATTTAAGCAGGTAGGCGAAATTTGTTTTGACGAATGTTCTTGATCTATCGAAATGATATTTGATCACTTCAATCCCGTTATCGTGATTAGTTTGGTTTTTGGATCGCTGCCAGTTGCTTTCCGATGTTTCTTCCTGTGGACTTGTTAGCTTCCACAGTACTGTCAATGCAGTTTACTGAGTCTTCAATCTTTTCTATTCTGTCAAGAATTATTCTGCTAATATCACCGTTCTCCGTTAGCATTGCATTAATAGACTCGTTGTTACATTTAACTTTAAGCCAAGGTGATCTATTTGCACCCGTATAGATCGACGCATATGGCTTTGAAAGATTTTCCGCAGAGACCATTGATTCGGCGTTGGGGTCAACAGTTGAACACAGAACACAAGAACAGTACTTTTCCTTTGTTTTTTTTTTTTTTTTTATGGTCAACTGGAACAAGTAAATTTGTGAAATCGTCAGAGACAATAAGATCAGTAAACAACGACGATAAAAATATTGAGTCGGCAGTTTACGGGTCTTTGAAAGAAAGTGGAAAACTAAATAAATTCACAAATTCGGTACACGGGAGAAAGAGAAAAATACGTCCACACAGGTTGACAGTTAGACAGTTATGACAATCAGACATTCTACAAAGCATTTGACAGTCTCTGTGTTACTTATGCAATTATGCCGATTAGTTGCCACCTTTTTTGTTTGTGTCGTCTTTGTTGCAGTTCTGGGAACACGGTCTTTTTCCTCCTAAGCCACTTTTGCTCATGGGCTATCGACAAACTTTTTGTAAGCTTTTCGAATCAGACTGGTCAATATTCTGATCTCATGATGAACATTATTCTTGCCCTTGTAGAAGCACATCGTTGACCCCGACGTGATATGAACACGAAAGTTTTAACCACGCCCAGGTCCACTGATGAGTATATCTCACCCAATTGATAATTAAAACCTGAGAGCAATATTTTGAAATTAATGCGTAATTATGTTGATGGGGAAAATCAGCATACAACAAAGCAACTACTTACCTACCACCACAAATTTTTGCGACATGCTTCGATAATTATGCGTTCAATTCATATCTACTCATTTAATTGTAAAACTTTGCGCCCATCGATTGACGCATTTCAGTAATCAAATCACGCTTAACTACCCCATTCCACCCAAAATAGATGATTCTGGCTGCTTTCATATTCAAAAACCTGGCAGTATTATGATCCTTCCACTTTCTCCTACCTCGGGAATAATTTACACTCATAATGTAATGTTTTAACCGCCAGCAATTAAGAGCAAAAAAAAGCACCCGCCAGCTATCCAGCTCATTATAACTGGCTTTCACTTAATGGGAATATGCTAATTTTATACAATTTACGCCGTGGCCCATAACGAAGTACCTTTCCAAGAGAAGCACCCTCTTTGTGGAAACAAGCACAGGACAAATAAATAATACAATTTCAAATGGAAAAAAACACTTCTCTTGTTTATGGGCGAGCTACCCTAACCGAGTCGCGTGAATCCTTTATATGCCTTTTCTTCAGAAGCCCCATTCAGGCTCCTTCTGTAGACATGGAAAAAAATAAATTGAAACTTCATATCGATTTCGCCATCTAGGACAACACCCAAGCTTTCTTATACCCCTTTGCCGACATTATTTACACAAAAATAAGATTTCAAGGATTTATGACGAATTCAAAGGACTTGTCAACATCTTGAGGCAAATCAGATGACAACTACTAATACAGGCGAAGACACTTAGTCAAAATAAACTCATTCCACCAAACACTAGAAGGGAGAGTGAGATTTTTATCCCAAGTATGTACATACTCGTATCTACAATACGTACTATCTGCTCCCTAACTATTGATGGAGAGAAGGCTATGAACGTGCTGATTTTTGAAACGTGCAAATTTCAACTCCCTTCACCCGGCCAAACAGTCCTCGTATAGCGGTGAATATGCATTAAACAGTTAGAATGTGATTTATAGTAATCGTGTACATAAAAAAGGACTTAGGGGATCATGAAGCTTGGGTTTGGGTGCTGACTTGATATCTGGTTTGATGTCTTCGATACAACGGACGAGGAGGGTCCTTGCAGTTATTTTCAACGATTTAATATATCTTCTCTAAATAGAGTCGTTCGAGCGTGCTTATAGATGAGTGTCGTACTTAATGCCACGAATAGGGAGGAAGGAAATAAACGTAGATATTTTTCTTTAAAAACATTTGGGAATCTAAAAGCGTTTATATTTTTTATCGCTTTGAGGATAATTAGTTAGAGAGGCAACAGGCGTTAAATAATTTTTTTTATAAAATGTTTTTAAGGCACCAGACCACGGTAACAAATTTTTTTTTCATTTTTTTTTCATTTCCTGAAACACGCATTTATTAAGAATGTTCTAACAATATTTAGTTAAGAAATTCGTAAAATTGACAGAAATACAGGATTTTATGTGAAACCGTTCCTCATAAACTTCTATCCACCGTAATATTTTCCGGTTAATGTATTATATTCGCTAAGAGGGAAAAGTTGCGAAATTGCCGTTACTGGATGGAATAGAAAACCGGTAACCAAGCGTAGAAGAATCCGATACGAAAGAGTCACTTGTTTTTCGGCAGTCGTACGATTCGTATCTACATATAATCCGATTCGTATCGCGTATTCTCGATACGATCGTTTTTCAACCTGGTTGACAACATATTTGAAAAACTATTCAAACAACTATACCAAGTCTTAAAATGTTCAAAAATACAGTCTCCATAGGACCACGTAGGGATTTTTTTATTATAAATGGCCCACTTCTCGTTTGTTTTCTTATAAACGATGAAAATTTTCTGGGAAAATGAGAAATAAAATTCGCAGAGCCGCCGTTTTTGTTTTTTTTTTTTAGATATCGAAATTTTCCTACATGGTACTATAACCCTATATGTCTAGTTTATAAATATTTTTTTTTTGTATTTTTCTGATGTACCCTATGACTTAATTGCTGTCAACCCCCAAGCAGCAACTTCGTCGGAGTGTCCTTTTGGAAGCGGCGTAAGCCGCAAACTATTCTTAAGATTCCAACAAAAAAATTTGTGTAGCATCTTCTATATGTATAGTATACATTGAATATTAGTCTCAATAAAAAAAAACCATTAATCGTTTGCTCGAAAAAAAATTATGAAAAATACACCCTCGCACTGCGCACGCCCCGTGGTCTGATGCCTTAAAAGCGGAAACGTCTTGACAAGCGGTGCAGTAATAGCATGAGGTGACTGGAATCGTATATGATACGAGTATGTATAGCAAAAAGGCACCTAAAGCCAACCGTGTTAAAAAAAAAAAAAACTGGACGGCTAAGAGAACCGGTAGAAATAAACATTACAATGAATAGCGCACACAAGGAAGAAGAAATATTGCGGCAGAATTATGACGTAAAGGTGATGCAAGTCAATTCCCAGGCAAAAATGATGAATCGATTATTGCCACTATCGCCAATACCGATAATTCTTGGCACGTTGGTCTTTTTTTGTTGTCTCTAATAAAGACGGAACCTGGAAGGATTCTGACATTGCTTTGAATTGAAGTGCACGCGGTCTTATACTACTCGTAGATTTAAAGATGAATTTCTGCGCTCAGATTTAGCTTGTGCCAAAATCAGTAGCTCCGTAAGATAGATACAGGTTGGAGCTGCTAAATCCATCAGCAAAGATACAAAATTTCTGAACTATGGAAAGCGGATCACCGTGAACTCGATGCTACATTCTGATATAGGGAATTTAACACCAAAGTTTTCAATTTCAATTTCAATTCAATTTATTCGGGAGTACAAGTAAGAACTGAGTCTTTTTTAGTACATATTTACAATATATACTCGTATATGTAGCTCAATTTAGAAATTATTAGTTAACATTATTAACATCGCATTATGTGCACAATAAGGAGAAATTAATTTAGTTATAATAATATTAATAAAACAATAATAAAGCGCAAATAAAAAAAAGTATGTATAAACATACATAAAATAATGATTAAAAAATGATTAAATAATATTTAATTAAGTAAAAAGTATTTTAAAGAAAATGAATATGGTATGGAGAAGGAAGGGGAAGAAGTAGGAAAAGAAGAGGGAGAAAGAAGAGAGAAAAATGAAGATATAATGAAAAGAGAGAAAAATGCATTGATTGCCGAAAGTGTAAGTGGAAGTAGTGCGCTTTTAAATTGCTTCGCATCTATTATTTGCTTATTAGTGGCAGGAAGAGTATTCCATAGTCTGGTTTTGTAAACGAGAAAGAGACGCGACGTATTAAGGCAGTTAGATGTTGGTGTTACCAAGTTTCAGGTTCTCTGCGACTGAGCAAACTGAAGTTTTTGATATAAGTACGCTGGTGATTTGATTCGGATTGTTTTGTGCAAGAAGATACAGCACCATAATTCCCAATAATTTTGAAATGTGCAACCCAGTACAAACTTATGAAGGTGGGGTATGTGTTTGTATCTTCTTATTCCATATACATATATGGTATACTTTATGAACGGTTAACAAGATAGACCCTTACTAAATTAACTGAACGTTCATGAAATCCGAAGTAAAATTTTGATTTAGTGCATAAAATTTCATGATTGACACAATCAAAAGCTTTTGAAAAATCTAGTAAGCAAAGCAGCGTTAGATCAAAGTTTAATCTGATGTCATCTAGTACTTTAATCATAGCTGTTGAACAGCTGTAGTTAGCGCGAAAGCCTGATTGCACTGACGTCAGCAAATTTAAACCACTTAAGTAGATGACATGTTATTTGTTTTGCAAGGATTTTTTCGAGAATATTAGACAAACAAGGTAAGATGCTTATAGGACGGAAATCTGACTTAAATTTTGGGTTTTCTTTTATAGGAACAGGAACAACCTTGGCTTTTTTCCACAAATTAGGGAAAGTTGAAGAAGCTATGCAAAAATTGAAGATATGGGTGAGACAACTAATTATTTAGGGCAGTATCATTTTCACAAAACGCAAGTGTATTCCATCCTTACCAACTGCATTGGATTTAATGTTTTGAAATACAAGAATCACCTCGTTTTCGGTGACCACTTTAAACTCAAAGTTATGCAGGGATCTAAACATAAGGTTTATCATTGATATTGGGAATATCCGTTGAATTTTGGTTTTTGGTTATGACAATTGAGCGCAAGTTCCTCTAAAGTTTTTTTTTGGTGGTTGGTCGACACTAATTTTGGAGAAGAAATATCTTTTTTTTGCTCTTTTTGTCATCACTGAAGCGAAATTCCTGGCTCTACAAAAGAACCTCTCTGTTATGTCTTGTAGATTCAATATTCCATTTTGCATAAGCCTTTCTTCTATTCCGTATTGCGTCAAGCACCTCGCTTGTAAACCAGGGGCATTTTTTATCGCGAATGGTTACTTTTCTGAGAGGAACAAGCACATTAAAGAGCTCATTTATCAATGTTTGGACAAAAGTCAACTTTCTAACAAGAACTCCAGGGGAGTATGCCAGCATGGTAATGGAGGCTGGTGAGATAAATGGAAACAGAGTCTCGAAATTCAAAAGAATCTCGAAGGACTTCGCAAGAGAAATCGATATCATATGTACAAAAGAGCATGATCTGACATTCCCTCAAAAGACAATTGGTCTTGCAGCAAAACATTAGATCGGTCGGCTACAACTGGTAGCAAAAGAGTTAATGACCATTAGCCCTAATGTAGCAACATTTTCTAGCAGCCCACGAGATCTACTATCATTTTTCAGCAAGTCGGCGTTAAAGTCACCACAAAGTATTATGTTTTCATAGCATGCGGTGAGATGTTGAAGACAAGAGAACGTCAAAAGAACAATTACGATTTGAACTATAAACAACACATTTAACATTATTTTTTGAGAATTTCGTTAAAATAAATTCAGTATCATTTCCCACTGACTTTCCCAAAATATTACAACTCAATCATTATCATTCTCTAAGGTCTTAAACCAAGTTTCGCTCACACATATCATATCAACTCCATAATCTACAAAAATATGTCTAGCATAATCTAGTTTAGATGTACTAAGGCTACGAGCATTGAAGTGAACAATTTGGAAACCCCTCCGATCATTAGACAGAATCTTAACAAATATCCTGACATCAGTCTCATTCCTTACACCAGGTGTAGAAATATCACCCACCATGATTAGCAATAACTGCAGAACAAATAATAGAAGCGTGTTTAAGTGATCTCTTGTTAATAGGTAGTCTATGCAGAAGAGGAATCGAAGAAAAGATAGATAGTGATCAAGGAGTTGGAAGAGAAGGATGGATGAAAAGATAAGAAGGGGCGAGTGGATAATTAAAATATATTATAAGACAGTACATAATCATTATTAGATCAATCATAGATTAAAATAGATACAAAATAAATAAAATAACTAATAATTCTAATATTGTTAGCAACAATGACAAGTATGTATATGACAAATTACATTTTTACGATGCTCCAACGGTGACAAAGGAATCAATAGATGTAGGTCAGGAACAAAATAGGTGAAAATCAGGTTAAGAGAGTTTCGTAGCTGGAGAGATTTTAAGCTCAGAGTCAGTTTTTCACAAATACGAAGCCATTGCGAGGTTTGACTGAGAACAATAGACCCTCACTTCGTAGCTGCAGTGCGTGGCGCAGTAGCAAGCTGTTTTCTCTTGTTAGACTCTCATTAAGGTGCACGCGGCCGGTATGTCGAGATGTTTTGCTGACAAAAGAGAATGTATCAATTGTTCCCACGGAAAGCCCCAGTAATGCACTTTTCTCAGCTGGCTAAGAGAGTCTGATTACCAACGGACAGCTTCCATCACTTATTTTATTTTTCAATCGAAACGCATCAAAATGTGGAGAGATGTTAAAATTGAGTTTAGCAGCAATATGTTTAGCCAACTCAATTGAGTTTTCGTTTGGTGTTAGCGGAATCCCATGAACGATGACATCTTGGAGACGCTCTTTACGGTGAAGGTCATTAATTTCTTCTTTCAATTTGCGGTTATTTTCACGCAGTTCTGTAATGTCGCTCTCGAATTGTTCCACTTTTTTATTAAGGGAAGCAATGGACTTACAAAGCTTATCATTAAAATTGGTTTCAAATTCTGCGAGTAATGTTTTGAACTTATCCACAAGATTGGATTCCGGGTCTCGAAGCTGTTCAGATAAAGATGTTTTTGTATCCTTTACTTGGCTATTCCATGATAAGGGTCTATCTGGAGTAAATGCGGTGGCTAATGAATTTTTTCCTTTGATTGCTTGTTGGCGGGTGGTTGACATTTTGGATTTACCGAAACACAAATCACAAAATAAAGAATTAAAAAAAAACAAAAAGTGTTTTTTGCCACAGTAAAAATACAAGAGAGTCCAGTGTAAAGAGCGAGAATTCAATTGCTGGTTGATTTTCAACGACTATTTTGAGTATATATGTATTTATTAAATAGTTTGGATAGAATTTAATACGCGGAGCGCAACGCGAGTACGTCTATTCACTTTTTGACATAAGGAACATTCCTTACTGCATAATGTTTAAGAAAAATAGAAAGACAGAAAACTGGAATGAATCGAAAAATGTTAGCATTAAAATGATTTTCTGATCATGAAGCTTTATGTGGGAATGGATGTATGTAGCGAACTGCAAAGTGCTTAACATTTAAGTTACTGGTAACCAAAATTAATTTTTCGGGCTACCCGAGTAAATGTATGCTATCTAGTCAATCGCAGCTAACACCACGGACTATATCCTTGGATTAACAGTACTTCATGGCAGAAATTGAATTGTGGAATAAAGGCACTCGTGGCCTTGGAATTTTTTGAAGCCTCACACCATTCTCCCGACAGCCCGAAGAACTGAAGCGTAAATGAAACAAATTTGATATACCTAATACTCACGCTTTTGTTGCAAAAGTACAGAGCTAATGAAGAATGGAAAAAAATCCTAATCTACCCTCTTAAGTAAGGCAATGCTCTGCCGATTACACTTTATGTATGACCTTTGCTACGTCTCTCCAGTCGATTCTGAGCTAACTGCCCCAGTTGCATACTTAGGTCCCTTCCTATTGTTCTTTGGGATGAGGCCTTTATCTACTGCGATGTCCTTCACTGCCAGATTTGAGGACTCGGCGGCGGGAGCTTTGTCACCACTGACTCTACATGTCCTAGCCTTCTTAGACGACCGGTGCACAGTTTTCTAACTAGGTTGATGTCGCCATACAGCTCGTATAGTTCATCATTGAATCTCCTCCCACAAAACCGCCCAACGCAACCAGGACGGATTATCTTATAAAGAATTATTCTCTTGAAACCAACGAGGATATTTTTATCCTTTTTTGATCGAATCTATACTTCAGCATCATATTATAGGATTAGGATGGTCAAAATCTTCTATAAAGTCTTCTTAGTGGTTTGGGATAGGGTCGTACTACTCTATTGCTTTCTTAGTCTAAAGTTACACCTCATAGTTATAGCTGCCGACTGTGAAGTTTTGTCCGTTGTTCTTAACGGTCTGTATTTGTTTTTCCCCTCATTTAGCGCATAACGCTGAGTTCTATATATAACGTCAATACCATCGGCGTTCGAGACTTTTAAAAAAATATGCCTCCGGTGTTCACTTGTGAATTTCGGAGTGTTAAGTACTACGTCATTATTATACATAGTTGCTCTCTATTAGCTTTGTTTCTTTTGTTGTCTGTTATAATGGCTCCTATAACTCTAACGAGGTATTTCATCTCCATAGCTTTTATTTGTTTTTCTTGTCTTCCTGTGTGTATCCAGTTTTCGTCTCGGTGCAGCACAGTACATCGCCTTAAAAATTGATTTTTTTACTTTGTATGATCTCGTTGTGGTCTAGGAACTTCTTTCTTAATTCTGCGTACATTTGCCGCTTTTATCTTCGACATCAATTCGTCTTTCGGATAACCTCTACTGTTTCTAATACTGCACAAGTACTTATATCTCTGCTGCTGTTCAATGACCTCTGCATCCGCCATCACTCTTGCTACTCCAGTTTCGTTTCCGATCACCAGAACCTTCATCTTATCCAAGTTGAGCTCCAGTTTTTGCTTTGCTAATGTATCCTTCCAAACCTCATCACTCCTTCGGAATTTTTTTTTCACTATCTGCAAACAGCACTATGTCATCTGTCAAGATAGATTGGTTGAGGCTGTCTATAACCGACTCTGTAGTTTTCCATTATTTTCTTGACAATGTTTGATGGCATCGTCCATTGTGCAGATAAATAGGAACGAGCTCAATACACTACAATGTTTCACTTCAGACGTCTAGATTTTTTCTGACAGCACATTGAAGGTTCTTACGACATTAAATGTTTCCTTGTATATTCTTTTGATGGTTCGTACAAGTATTTCCTCCTATAGCAGGTACAGACTTTTTTGGCAAGCTCTTTTTCCAGAACTTGATTTATCATGAAAATGTGGTCTTGGATTCTGTCTTGGATCTGCTCGCAAATCGCTTTGTATATCCGATAACTGTTTTTCAACACTTTCCGTTAGCCTGTATTCTAGGTCCCGTACACTTTAAAGGCTGTCGTGAGGATCGTTATCCCTCTATAGTTATTATTCTTTTTAGTCGCCTTTTTTGTATTGTAGATAAGTAGAATACCTCTGGATTTCCAATCCTCTGGAATAATTTCCCTTGTCAGGCCAAATTTATTACTTCTACGAGTAGTTGTTTGTTTTTTTTTACTTTTATCCAAAATGTTTAATAAATCCGTAGCAGTCTCATCAATATCCGGAGCTTTTGCGAGTGTAATTTTCTTCTGCGCTATTTCGAGTTCTTTTCTAGTGATAGAGTTTTCCTGGTAATGTACTAATTCATTGTTCGAATCAAATACAATTCCCTTCTTTGTTTCCTCTGAGTCTTCCTTGTCCAATAGTTCCTTGAAGTATTCTTTCCATCTATTCACGATTCCATCTTCTTCTGTCAAAACCTTTCGATCTTTCGCTTTAATTACTTGTAGTTTGAGTTCACATTCCTCTTCGTTACCATCTTTTTTTTTGCAAAATTTTCCCAATTTACTTGTTTAGAACTTTTTTCTTCCCTATATCCTTTGTAATTTACACTCTTGCATTACTGCTGTCCTGCATGTAGTCTTTCCATAGTTTTTTCTTAATATGTATATATTTCCATTTTGATGTTGTGATTCCACCAAGGCATTCTCTTTTTACTATTATATATTTTATCATGTCCGAAGATTTTTTTTGGCTGCATTCGACATCGTTTTCTTAAATCTTATTCACCTCTTGATAATATCTATATTTAAATTTGTTCGGAAGTACAATATATGTACATTTGGTAGCTAGCGCTATAACTTTTGTTATCATTAATTGTAATTTATTTTACTTAATAATAAAGTGATGATGATGATGATGATGCTTTTATAAGTAATTATTATCTTTGGCTTTGTTTAAATTAGAAGTTAATTCAAATGTTACAACTTAATCTACTTAAATGTACATAAAGAAACGTAACGTAAGATTTTTAATTACAAAAGTATGACAGTTAAAAGTTAAATATGGATATAATTTACACCTGAACAAGGAGCTTTATTTAACCGCCTTTAACCCGTATTTAACGTATTTAACTTTCGACAATTGGCAGATTTTGACAAAAAGAATACCATCCGTACTGGATATACCACATCACTTTTTTATTCCTCACCATACGGTATTCAAGAAGTCAATCAGAATTATGTAGCTTCGTCACAGTCTTACTCACAGCAAAAGGTTTGTACGAAACTGCCGGGCACAAGCTAGAAAATGAGACAGGGGTCCACTGTAGGTGGATGCAACCGGCGCAAGAATTTTCGAAATTCCGCAAGGAGACACTGCGGTGGAGAAGGTATGTTACCTTGAGCAATGGATCGAACAATCAATGGCCAACTACTTTTGTCACAAGTGGAGCGAAGACAATCTTACCAGGATGAAACATTGCCCCAAGTGGACAAGATAGAAGCCGGAACCAAGACGCGGAGACTTAGTTCTCATCAAGAATGAGAGACTACCGTCATTGCAATGGCGCCTCGGACGGATCATCGACACACATCCCGGGAAAGACGGACGTGTCCGAATGGTTACGGTATGAAACAAAACTGGTGAATTGAAAAGATCACTTCGGAAAATTTGCTACTTGCCATCAAATATCGCAAGCGAAAAGCGAATCATTTGAACGACACAACACAACATTTATCAGAAACCCACTTTAAATAAAGTCACATTAAAAATCAAAGGCATTTCTTTTCTTTTAAGAATGATTTATAACATCAATAAAATGCAAATAATTACAAATTTATTTATTCTAGATTTCCCTACACAACACAACCTACATACAGTCCACTCAATCACACAAAATCATTCATCCCGGACAACATTGTTGAGCTGCGAAATTCCAAAATTTCGACGGGAATTGGAGAATCAACTCCCCGGCGGCATTTGAAGGTTCAGTAAGACTCAACGTAATCCACTCCATACACAACACAACACTTTAACCTATCAACAGGTATCAATTTTTAAAAAATATTCTAAGGTTTACAACACTAAAATATAATAATATATTGTAATAATGTTGAAACTTAAATTTTCCCACTCATATATTTTTACAGACAGTTTTCCCACCCTATTTACCGCCACTTATGTCCACTTAAATATCCAACATTCGTCTTCTAGAAGTGCACTGACTACACTTGACACCTGTTGAAATCCAGATGGAGCGTCGCATTTCGTCTGGCTACAAGCATGCACTTTTTTATTTTCCACATTCTCACGATTTACTATTTTATATTTATTTGTATTTTAATTGCAAGATAGTATTTAAGCTAATGCATTTTTGAACATAAAGTCACTTGTCCCAAATCAGGCAAAGTCTTTCCTCCAGATCAAAAGAGATCTGCTCATTTTTGATGACCCCGACGTGATATTGCTTCCCCCACCAGCGGTAAGGGGCAAATCACAAATCACTTGCTGTGAAGCTACAATTTGCTCACGCGTTACCATGGCGTCAAACACTGGTACCAACAGACGATGTGATGTTGCTTCCCCCACCAGCGCTAGGGCCCAAATCACTTGCTGTAAAGCTACATTTGGCACACACGTTACCAGGGCGTCAAGCACTGGTACCACCAGAAAGCATTCGCCGGAATCGAATCTATCACATCAGCGGTTTCCAGAACATCCGAAGCATTCATGATGGATGAGATGGAAGTATTTCGTATAAGATCGTAGCAAAAGAGCTACAGAAACTCCAAATCAACATTGGTAAAGGTGGTAGAGCCAGGAAAACGACCGCTTACTGAGAAAAGAACCTCCATATAATCGAAAGCCTTTGGCTGTAGTTCACTAATAATCACGAACGTGTCAAAGACGTCGTGAAAAAAGATACACCATACGTCCAAGGGAACACCTTCGGCAAGGTTAAAAGCTCTACGAGGAAATAAAACTACATCTCACATCAATTCCGGACGACTCAGCTACTGGCATGGCTGGTGAGAAAAAACAATCTGAATCAGAAGCCCAGTCTGGTTTTAAACCAATACCACCAACTCGATCTACCCAATCTTTGGAGCCAAGAACAGAAGTTGTCAAAATCTTTCGACGACAAAATTCAATCGCACAAGCATTACAAGCACCTTTAAATAAATATTTTAAGCAAACATTGGGGACAGATGGAGGAAATGCATTAAATGCTCGCAGAACTGGTGGAAAATTCACTTGCAGAAGGCTACCAGATGGAAGAGTACTAAAAATTAGAGTATGAAGTAAATAACCGTTTCATCGCTCTAACAACCAAGTTGGGAAAGTTGACGAATCAGCCGAATACATCCCATGTAAAAGCGTCCACTTCCCTTACAAATATCTCAAATGCAGCACTAAATTTTGCTGAACTAGTACATAATCAGCAAATCGCTAACTACCAAAAGTTATTCTATTTGAAGACGACGCTAACGGGTGAAACAGAAAAACTAATTCGTCACCTTACCACTTCTGATGCAAATTATAATGCTGCATGGAATGTAATAACAGAGCGGTATGAAAATACCCGACTCTTGGTAACAGGGTTGATAAATAAGTTACTGGCGGAACCTACTCTACATCTAGAGGGAGCAAATCAAATTGAAGCGTTGCATGACACTACACAAGAATGTCTTTTGAGTCTGCAAAACCTAGGCATTAACATCACAAATTGGAATTCACTTTTAATGAATAATATGCTTAGGAAGTTAGATAAAGGCACATTGACGATTTGGGAACAATCTCTCAAGCAACCGAAAGTATTACCCAGCTCACCTGACTTCCTTTCATTTTTAGAGACAAGATTTCAATCATTGGAGGCACTGGGTATGAAAATGCATAAAGGAAATACAAATGATACAAAACGATGAAATCGAGTATCGCTCACAGCTGCAAGAGAGCACAATAGATGTACCAGTTGCGATCAACAAAGTCATCCCGTCTCCAAATGTCCGAAGTTTTTACAGCTCTCCCCAAAGGAAAGATTTAAACAAATAAAGGCTCTCAGAAAATGCATCAATTGTTTACGATTTGGTTATCAGAACTCAAGCCATACTTCAGGACACTGCACTAAATGCGACAAATTTCATAATACCCTGTTCTACATTCAAACACCAGAGATTCAACCTAAAATTACTGCTCAACGTCCACTGATTGACAATCGAGCCACCTTATCAGCAACCAATTCAGATGCTACAGCATCAAAATACGTTTTTTTTGGGGGACAGCTGTGGTTACCATACTCAACCGAAATAACAGCCGCAGCAAAACAAGGGCTTTGTTGGATTCCGGATCTCAAATGAGTTTCATCGCAGAGAAATTAGCAAATCAGCTGCAACTAATTTCAAAGAACGAATCATTGCAAGTTCCTGGAATGGGAAATACCCCAATACAAATCAGTAAGAAAGCGTTCAATCTCGCGTAACGGATTACAGCACAAATTTACAAGTCCATGTCCTAAAAATCATAACTTCCTGGCAACCAAGCCAATATATCGACATTAGTCAATGGCTGTTACCAAAAAATATTAAATTGGCACACCAAACTTTTTACTAACCTTAAGATGTTGATGTCCTCATCGGCGCAGAACTTTATCCAGAGCTCCAGCTGTAGGTCAAATTAAGGTCAATAGCGGAAGACCGATATTACAGAATACATTACTTGGATGGGTAGTGTTTGGAAAGACGTCATTTGATGTACCCTCGACACTATTTTGTAATATCAGCGTGGACACCCCCAGCCTGGACAACCTTACTGAACGATTTTGGAGCTTAGATGAAACCCCATCTACTTCAGCAACCAACAAGAGAAAATTGACATCAACAACAAGAACAGATTCAGTTCGTTATATCGTAACATTGCCTTTTAAAAATAGTCCGTCTAGCCTCGGAGAATCAGGAGAAATAGCTAGTCGAAGATGCCTGAGCTTGGAGAAAAGGCTTTACAAATTGCCGACGATTCGCCAACAGTACACTGAATTCATGAAAGGATACATGGATTTACGTCACATGGAAGAGATTAGTTACATGTCACCATCAATTTAGACCTCCCCATTTCTTTTTACAGCATTATGTTCTTCGCCTAGCAGCTCAACTAAGTTACGAGTGGTGTTCGACGGATCTTCAAAGACCTCAACAAATATCTCACTCAACGAGATTTTATACACCGGACCAGTCCTGCAGAATGATCTTCACTCTATTCTTTTACGTTTCAGAGTCCGTACATACGAGTGTGTATTCACCGCCGATATATCTAAAATGTACCGCCAAATATTAGTGGATGACTACAGCAAACGGTTCCAGCGTATAATTTGGAGGGAATCCACTGATCAACCATTAAAGGTGTACTAACTCAACACAGTAACGTATGGAACCAAATCTGCACCTTATCTAGAAATAAAGTGTCTTCAAGATTTGGGTCAAACCAGCAATGAAACACATCCACTGGCAGCAACTATCATACAACAAGATGGACGAAATGTTAACAGGCGGCAATGATTCAAGTAAAGCTCTTCAAATGCAAAGGGAGCTCAAAGATTAACAATTTCATCTAAGAAAATGGTGTGTTAATGCACCTGCACTCATAAGAGATATACGAGTACCAAAAACAGATTTGTGAAACGGAAAATCGCCTTCACTATCAAAACGAATGGTCTGTCAAAACTCCTGACAAGACATGGCTGCCGTCATCAGATCGATTTCGTATCATAGGTGGAAAGAGACAACAAGAGTTACCAAGCGATCCATATTGGCTGATAATGCCCACATTTATCCAAGAACTATGGATTTCCAAATTTGACTGGGATGCTGCATTACCTATGGAGATGCACACAAAATGGATGACCTTCAGAAAAGGTCTAATGTAGCTTAACAACTGATACCCCGACATCTAATGTTGGGAGATGCAACTTGTGTTGAGCTGTATGCATTCTCGGATGCCTCTGAACGAGGATATGGAGTCGTAGTCTACCTAAAGTCTATAAATCATCAAGGAGAAATAAATGTTCAATCTCGAGTAGCACCAATCAAAAACAAACTACATATGTATTCCTCGTCTTGAACTGTGTGCCGCCGAGCTGATGACACAATTAGTGAAGTACGTGAAGCAAAGCATACCAATTGATATCAAGGATACACACACAATCCCCTTAGTAAACATTTGTAGCTAATCGCATTTCTTTAATTCAAGATGAGACGAATAAAGGCCAATGGAGGTTTATCAACACCGATCTCAATTCTGCTAATCTTTTGTCTCGGTGCATGTTTCCAGAACAATTGCTGAAATCAAGGATATGGTTTCAAGGACCAGAATTTTTACGAAAATCTCGATCTTACTGGCCGATATAACCAAAACTAGCAAAGGAAGATGACATACCCGAAATTAAATAGTTGAGACTGTCTTAGCAGCGGAGAACACAAACTAGCATTTTCTTGAGTGCATCAATCATAGAAAATCGTTTCGAACTTTGCAAAAAATAACGGAATACTTCATACGCTTCATTAGTAACTTAAAAAGGGCAAGAGGATATAGACTTCTGGACAACGTTCTCTCAAGGCTGGAACTCAACGCAGCAAAAACAGTTATAGTTAAATATCTGCAAAGAACAGATCATAAATTACCCCTGAAAACAAGATATGTGCCCGAAAAAAGTCGTCTAAGCTTATTGTCAACATTCCTGGATGACAAAACATCATTAGAGTAGGAGATCGACTAGAAGCTTCGGCACTCCCATATGAAGCTAAACATCAAATGATTTTACCAAGCTCACACGTTTTCGCGAAATTACAAATGATAATCTGCATGCTAGTCCACAAGCATTACTCGCAGCATCAAGGCAAAATTATTGGACTCTGAGAGGAAAACAACTAGCCCAAAATAACAACTGTATTCGTCGTTTCAGAGCAAAACCAAGAAGTATGGAACAATTAATGGGCAATTTGCCACAAGAACGGGTTCAACCTTCAAGACCATTCTTATACTCGTATGTTGGTGTCGACTTTCCTGGATCAGTTTGCATCCACTACAAAATACGGGGTAAACGACAAACAAAAGCATATGTATCAGTATTTATATGTTTTGCAATAAAAGCCGTGCGTCTGGAATTGGTTACAGATCTAACAACCCAAGCATTTATTGTAGCACTAAAAAGGTTTATAGCACGACATGGCTACCCGGCAAAAATATTTTCTGACAACGCGACAAACATTATGTGAACTCGGAATGAACTCAATGAACTCTATTCAAAGATCTCTACCGAGGAAGAAACAGCCTTCATTAGAAATCACTGTGCCGAGAAGTGTATCGACTGGAAACCAATTTCTCCAAGATCCAGACATTTCGGAGGTTTGTGGAAAGCTGCTGTTAAGTCCGCCAAATACCACATGAAGCGAGTATTTGCTGGTGTGCCATTAACTCAAGAAGAATTTACCACAGTCTCAGCGCAAATAGAGGCTGTGCGTAATTCAAGCCCATTAACTCCTATGCCATCGTGAATGATCTAGAAGTTCTTTCCCCAGGGCATTTTTTAAATGGAGCACCATTAACTGCTATCATGGATCGATGGAATCTGGTAACATCAATACATCGGGAGTTCTGGTGTAGATGGAATAGATTGTAGTGTAGAGAGAATGCATGGGAGTGGAAGGAGTGTCCATTGTATATTTTTCCTGTGGAGATGGCAATGACGATTTTGTGGAAAGCACTCTCTTAACAATTATTGTGGGGAAAAGAAGAAGTAATGTTTTGCTAATATGAATTTGACTTAAGATATGAATATAAAAGTTGCATAAATTTTTTATGGTGTATTGTGTGATCCAACACTTATTTTTTCAAGATCAATGCACTTAATCGTCATCAGTGGTAGCATCATCCTCGCCGTCGCCGTCGCTTTCAATTCCAGTTGATGAATCTTCTCCGGATCTAATAACAATTCTCTCGGTGAAGGTATCCCAACTCAGTTCATAGCGCAAATAGCTTACAGTAGTTTTTGCAAACTCTTCTTCTGCTATTTTCTTGATGTCATGCAGCTTAAATGTATTGTTTCTACCCGACACTCTTGGTTTACCTACCTATTTTCAATTGGGTTCAAGCCCGGTGGTAGCCTGAGTGTCTCATAACCTGACGATCAAATCAAGTCGTCTATTTGAAGCTGTGCGGATGTCTTGTTTTGTCGAACTAAATCAAACAGTTCAATCTTCAGCATCTAAGAGCTATGCGCACCATTATTTTCTACTAGCCAATTAACTAACTCCAATTTCGTTGCTGATGAAGTTGGGCTCGGTTTTTTAATTTATTGTGAAAGGGGGCGTCGTCCATTACAATAACCGACGGTTCCTCTAGCTGGTCCAGTACCTGATCTCTTAACCATTTTAAGAAATTGTCAAAGTTCATCTCATCTTGATAGTCACCCGACTTCGATTCAGATTTAAAGATTAGAAGGCCGTTTTTGACAAATCCATTTGAACCAACAGCGTGTGCAATTATGAGTCGAGATCCTTTTCCAATAGGCTGTTTTAGTATTTCCGTATTTCCATCAGTCCAAGACATTCCTCTTGTATGCGAGCAATTGTAAACATTCTTTTTTTTTAACACACTAATGAAAATCAGGCGAAATCCACTGAAACGAAACACACTATATTAAACAAAGGTCAATTTTTTTTAAAAATAATCTTTTAACAATCTCTAAGTCTTCTTAACCGACCGCTCTCAAAGGATCACCGCGAACGACTGCCGTGGTTCATAAATTTACTTTTTTCTTACTTCTACTTCTTGCAAAGGTTTTTTAAAACTAGATTAAAGATTCCATTTTTGCGCGTTTACTATATATTCGCAAAAAATAGTCAGAATACCATTAATATTTTTTACCTAGCCCTTTTCATAAAAAATGTGTGTTTAAATTGAATCCTTTTTTATTACATATACATTTATTGCAGGAAGTATTGAATTTTGTCAGAAAAAGTAGTGGCCAGGCAAAATACGCGCATATATTCGCTTATGATGCAAATGGAGAAAGTTTAGCCATTTCGTAAATATTTTCCAGTGAGCAGCATGCGCTTCCAGGCTCTCTTTGCGCAGCTTTCCAATTACACGCTGATTTGAAACGGACTATAACGTAAGATTTGTAATACAAATATATGACAGTTAAAAAGTTAAAAAGACGAGTTTTATTTAACTGCATTTTTCGACCTGCATTTTACCCCTATTCTCTACCTAACAGAAAGACAAAAAAAACCCTATACACACCCCAACACGATTGTTTACATACCTCGTAACTTCTTCTTCTTAAATACATAGTATCTACGAGTAGATTTTGTTGTTCTCCAAACTTTAAAACACAAATTATAATATAACTTAAATGTGATATGAATATCATAAAACGAATACGAGCGTGAAATGGAGCAATTCCTATGGGAAGATCTTTTTCATGTGATGGTTTTGCCCGAAGTGTCGATAACTTGTTCATATCGGTTGGCTTAGTGCCACAAATAAAACAATTGGTTGAGGAAGAAGTGCTCGTCTCAAGCTGTGCTACCTTTCCATTTATTATAGTGAAATCTAATTGATTTTCAACTCGATTCTTTTCTTTCCGTATTATTTATTGGCTTTTTGTTAGAAATTTAAATCTTAGTGGGCTATAATATCGTTATCATAGTGCAAAATCCACGAGTTTTCTGTCACGCAAACGTCTCATAACGCCCAAATAATACTCGTACTCTTTGTTTACTGTCTGGCCTTCTGGAAAAAACTCATGATGCACTACACCGTTGTAATCCATGAAAACCGTGAGCATTGTCTTCTTTTTCACTGAAAACGACGTGTTTTTTTTGGTTTCGGCTCATTTAGTGAACGCCATTCAATTGCTTGATGTCTGGATTGCGTGTCGTTCTCATAAACCCACGTCTCGTACTCATAAACCCACCCAGTAGTGATCCTTTTGATGAATGTGGGATCGGATTCAGCCTCGTTCGCGCACCATTAACTTCGTTTTTTACGCAAAATTTAATACAAGTTCGTTGTTGCAAATGTAAATAAATTTTTAAAATTGTAAAAAAATCGCCAACACACACAGAGATAGATGTACTCTTGGCTACATAACTTTTGCAAATGTCAAGCTATGACGCTAAGATTTAGAGTGAGTGTCAACAACAGATTTACCAACTTCACAAAAAAAAAAAACAGAACTCAAATCGGAACAATGGTAGCGCCACACGGTGGTTATTCCGGTCAAGGTGGTATATCTAAGCTTGAAATGCGGTAGTAATCTTTTCTTCATATCTAGAACACTGAAAAGTCAACTAGGGTCGCACAGCGCTTTATATACTACTGTATGACAAAATTAGTTATATTAACGTTTTTTAACTTAAATCTCAAAAATGGTAATCAACAAAAGCTCAAACACAACCCTAACAGCGACTTTGCAAATTTATAATACAGCAAAGTGGCGCAAAAGTAGTCAGCCAATGTCCTTTGGCTGTAATTTTTTTTAGGAATCAAAAACTTTAGTTCTGCTTTTAGATTATATTTAATTGATGTCGAAAATTTGTTTACATTAAGACAAGAAAATGAAATCGCTAACTGGCCGCCGCCAGAATTGATGACCATTCGGGCCCGATTTGTGGCATTTTGCATCACTCTTGCCAGAACTTCCAGTGATAGGTCCTCGCATTCTTGACGCATATTCTCTATGAGGGCTTCAACAGTCACAGGCTTGTTGAACTGCAACTTTTTAATGGCCTTGAGACGGTCGAAGAAAGCATCGCACGCTGTACGCAAGTGGCTCTGCGATATTTTTGCCCATTCCCGGCGAAGTGCTTGTTTGAGGTAGTCCAAACTTTGATATTTTTTAGTGCCAACCTTCGCCTTCAAAATACCCCAGACAGAGAAATCCAACGGATTTGCTTCCGGAGAATTTGCAATTCATTGTGTCGAAGAAATGAAGTGTGGAACATTGTTTTTTTAACCAACCTTGGTTGACGAGCGCTTTGCGAGACGGTGCCGATTCTTGTTGAAATGCCCACGGTCTCCGACCGAAAGGATTGTTTGCCCAAGGCTTCAATACTGCCTTGCCGTATACGATCGCATTAATTTTGACGCCACGGTCCAAAAGTACGAGTGGAGAGCAACCATCTGCGGTTATGGCGGCCCAAACCATCACCATCGGTGCTGCCTGCTTTCTGGTGGCCATCCAAAAGTGTAAATTTTTGAAAGACCTCTCTGGCAAGTAAACTCGGTCATTTTGTTTGTTGACATATTGCTCGATAACAAATGCAAAAAACAAATTCGGCAACTCACCACTTTCGTGCAAGCGTAGCAACTCCTTCGCTCCTTCGACTCTAACTTTTTTTCTGTTACGGTGTAAGATCGTGTGGATTTTGGAACTTCAATGGCTTGAGCCCAAGCTCGTTTTTCAGTATGCTTTGCACCCATTCCAACTATATGTTGAGATCACGAGCAATTTTTCTTCCACTTCGACGCGGATTTCGCTCAATTCGAGCCTTCACTTTCCGAAACATTTCTGCCGATGTTGCAGTTTTTTTATGACCACCTCCGTGGCGTTTTGCAACGTTGCCAGTATCACGGTAACGAGCTATGGTTCGAGACACAAATGATTTATTCACGTTGAGGTGCTGGAGGGCTCTAACGATAGCTACTTGTGGTTTTCCAGCCAAATATAAAGCAATCACATTATCACGTTTGAATTCCATCGCGGATAAAAACGTTTCAACACAACTGAGACGAAAATTGTAAATAATTAAATTATCTGTCATGTGTCAAAATTTGAGCTCAGTGTCATGAACGGCTTAGAAATTATAGCAGTCTGAAATTGGTTGCAGTTCGAGTCAGTCAGGGTGTAGACTCGTGACTTAAAAAAAAACCCACAAAAAAAGTCTGAAACGATTAAATCAGGCGATTTTGCCGGCCAGTGCAATTCGCCGAAACGGGAGAATAGGCGACCCGGAAATGCTGGCCTCCGAATTTTTGTAGTTCCTCTTACGGTATGCGTGGTTGCTCCATCCTTTTGGAAGCACATGTTCTCCAGTCCCTATTCATCCAATTGAGGAAGGAGAAAGTCGTTGAGCGTGGCTCTGTAGTGCTCGCCGTCCACAGTAGTCGTTTGACTGGAGGCGTTTTCCATAAATAAGACCATGAAGTAACTTTGAGCGGGTGTAATGGCTATGTGTGGGTTTTCGGAATCCCAGAAGCGATAATTTTGCTTATTCACATATCCACAAAAAAGGAAATGGGCCTCGTCGATCATGATGATGGCCTCCCTCGTGGTCGAGCTTCACGATGGCCTAAGTGCATGTTACAAGCGGTCGGCGGTCAACCGCTAAAAGCTGATCCACTGTCTGCACTATTTAAGGGAACATCTTACAGGCTTTCGATTGCATTGATAATTCCGGACATTCCACCATACTTTTACCCACGACGGGTACTGCTTCTTCTGTACGCATATCACGTTAATGCATTGTTGGCGTTGCATCATATAACGAGTAGTACAAAGTTTATTAACAAGCGACCTTAGTTATTCGGTAAAGTAATTTTCAACTACAACAGTTTCTCGGATTGAAGTTCGATTTCCAAAATAAATGTCAAAAGACTGCCGTAAACGGCAGCACGGTTTGAAAGCTATCCCTGTTTGAAGTTCGAGAAATAATTCTTTTTAAAATAGCAGAAAAGAAAGTTATACAAACTTGTTTACGAAACAACAATGCAAATAACACCAAAATGAGTATTGACTTTTCAAATTCATTGGGACCCCTTGTATTGTAAAGAAGAACAATACTTAGTTACTTACAATACTTTCCGATATTCTGTTTCCATCGTGTAGGTTCTAGGATTAGTCGATTCTATTGTTTTGCGATGTTAGCATAGGTTTATTGCCTTTTTGAAGTAGGCCACACACTGGGATCTTCCACATAAACCCTTGCCTTTTGGGAGTAGGCCACACACCGGGATTTTCAACGTAAACCCAGTGTGCGCCCTACTTCAAAACAATAGAATCGTCCGCACCAGAAATCTTTAATGCATCTCTCAGAGATTTCCCGTCGTTTAGACATTTTAAGTAATAATAATGATAATTGTCCACGTACTGCTTCCATATTACCGATAAAAATAATATTTACGACAGCAGGCAGCCTTGTTCTCAGACCTTCTGTCTTGAATTCCTCGGAGAGCCTTCGCTTTTGTATGTAGTTTGTGAGACTTCTGCTCAGTAGCGTTAGTAATAGTTATTAAAGTTTCTGAAATGCTTCTCCTACATAAGGTATGCCAGTTAAACTCTCTATTCATACTGTCAAACATCATCCACACTGATCGCAATGAGGAACGATTTTAAATATACTGTTCAATGTTGATCCACAGTATTGATGTAGTCCAAGCAGGAGTACCCAGAGCACCATGGTGGAATTTCATTAGAGGTTCCATGTCTGTCAGAATTTAGGCAAATAGTTACCAGAGACCACTATGACGATATCGAAAAAACGCCTGGCCTCCAAGCTGATTGCTGCTTCACTCCTCAGTCCAGGCTTTGAATGGTCAGCAATGTCGCCATCAATCACCACCCAGATCCACTTGGTTTTCTTTTCAGAGGAATAACGCTCACAAATAACTAGAGAGTTCTTCTTAAGCCTATCCGCCTTGTAAAGTACAACTAAAATGACAAATGTCTGTTAGAAAGAACAATCGTTATACTATATCTTGCAGTATTTGCGTTAAACACAAGTATAGTTAAGGAGTAATCAATGAAATTCCGATTTCAACATAAGTAAAGTTCGCTATATGGCAGGTGGGAATAGGTATTTTTGGAACCTACCACTACAAATGTTACTCGATTTAGCCATTCCATCGGCTTAGTTCTATCAGTGAGAGCGCTTAAAATACAATTATTTGGGAAGCACTAAGAACAGGGAACAAACGACCGAATGTCTCGAAATCCTGAAGCATTAGATTGTTACTCATTCACTTGGAGAAGAAGTCACCCAGAATGAAAACCTAAAGGTAAATCTGTGAAATTAAATTGAAATCCATTCGGTCCTCACTGCTGCTTCACGACATCGTTTCTTTGTAATTTCCACGGCGTATAGGAGTACATATTTCGCCAACTAAACCCAGGTAAATTGAAAACCCATTTGATTATGGCTGGTCTGGGTAATGAAAATGCCTCCTACACTTCCTTATTGAGTTCCCCATTCATTAGATCTCCGCTTACTGACAGAGATAAAACTTTAATTAGAGAAGAGGTCAAAATATTAGCAAACCACGGTGGAGGATGATCCCTCTATGGATGGGTGAGGTCTATCAAAGAAATACATGGGAGGTTGCCGGAAAAGTGATTTGCCAAAAGTTCTTTATATCAAATACATAAAGCTACTGAAGTACAGAAAAGCCTCACAGAAAGGCTTCTTTCTGGAATGTGATATGATTTTATGTAACCGGCCAACGAAAACGATTACGACGACCGAGACAGGAATGCTACTGTAGCTCGGTTCGCATTTTAGTTCTGAAGGATAATTCGATGTTGTTTGGTGGTGGGTGGGGGCTGGTGACGGTGTTGGGAAAATACATTTGCCTCTATTGTAGTCGGTTTGTTGGGGACTCCCTTAAGTGGCTTGCTGCGGTTAGGGTTGAGGTACGCGTTAACTACGACAACAACGATGGCTACGACGACAGTGAACGGCTTCTTGCTGGTTTTGCAAAATGGTGATGCATTAGAAGAATCCATCCAAGGGGATTGGTTTATTCATTTAGAAAAGCCTTTAGGTTGTAAAATGAAGGAAACACAATTGAATAGTGCCAGGGGAATATTTGCACATCTCAGCGTAATATGATTTAATGAAAAGAGTGATAATATCTGTAGTGCTTTATGTGTACCGGAAGAATTGTTAGCTGTAATGTGTTTGCTTTGAGAGGAAAGGCAATAGGTTAAGAATTTTCTAGATTACGCGAAGTTTTTTTAGTTTTAAATGCATTTTATTTTCTAAATCATTAATTCTTACATACTAACAAAAAATGCTTAAATGCTAGCTTAAAATTACTTAACAATCTTACACTAACCTACTGGCCCCACACAGGCACTCTAAGCTACTCTAAACTCTTATATCTATGTCTTTCGACTTTGTTTACATTTTATACTTATATATACTTATTTTCTATGCTTAAGGCTAAGAAAAGAATTTGACAAAAAAACTTAGCATATGGACATATTTTTTATAAAAACTTAACATCTAGCTTAAAATAAACCTTAGTCTACCTAACCTACCTACACAATACACACATATATACACATAGACACTCTTCACAATGACATACATATACTAGTATATACCTATGTATATACTAATATATATATGTATTTCTTAAATACTAACCTAAACCTATGCAAGCTGGCCATTGCTATTCACAGTGCAAATGGATTGGTCAGCTCTGCCCCATTAGTGAGGCTGGTCCGTAATTGACGGAAACGACGACGAAACATCTTCTCCATCATTCAACCACCAGAAATGCTGGTGCTGCCGAACGACATCCCTCTTATCGCGATTCCCCACCGCCCTACTGAACCTGAGACGATCCACACTGCCGTGTGCGACGTCTCTGTTGTAGTTGAGTCGCCTGTCCCCAGCTTTTCGAGCGACATGGAAGATTAACGGAACCGCTGATCTATCCTGGATCAACCCTATCTGATCTAGGTAGAGGAATGCTTCCGGTGGAACGAAGCCGTCAGAGCGCACACTCTCGTGGTAAAGGTAATTGGGGTAGTAAGCCCCAGATATCAGGTTATTCGTCGAGTTCATTGCTCTTGCAATGTGCCTTCGAGTCAGCTTAATTACGAAGTTGTCCACTCGAATTAGGTTCGCCCTGTTGTAAAGGATCTCATTACGATAAACATTTTTGTACTACGACTCTGGTGTTCTGTACAAGCGAAGGCAAGCCCTCTCAAACACCCGAATCTTTTCCATTAAGCTTGCTCGTACATTGAACCACACGGGGCACCCGAATACCAGCATGGACCTGACAAGGGCCATGTAGCAGATTACCTTTACCCTCTCATCGAGTTGGCTGCTATAAAACAGTCTCTTTGTAAGGGCAAAAGCACCTTTAGCTCTGGCCAGAGCAGCATCTACATTTTTGTCAAAATATAGAAACTGATCTAGCCAGATCCCAAGGTATCTGACTACATTTCGACAGGCAAGAGGCTGTCCGTGTTGTAAAATGATCGAGAACATTCGCCAATTTTTTCTGGTATCCCTAGAGGCTCCAGACAACGGCGTTCTAAAGAGAATGGTTTCCGACTTCTGAAAGTTGATTTTCAACTTCCAGTCATCGCAAAATCGTCTTATCTTATCGAAGTCACGCTGCAAGAGAGTATTAATGACCTCGATTCTTGGACCTGTTCTGTACGCTATCAAATCGTCTGCGTACGCAATAGTATGGGGAAGTGAACCTATCAAGTCGCTTGTATAAATGTTGAATAGGATCGGCGAATTGACCGCGCCTTGCTGAAGACCATTTTTAATTTGAAATATTCCAACAGAAGTCACATCGCCATTTTTCACGATGAACTGTCTGTTGGTTAGCATATTATAAAGAATGTACAAGAGTGGTTTACTGATCCCCAGCCTAGTCAGCTTATAGAAAAGACCCTCTAACCATACGGTGTCGAAGGCCTTCTCCAAGTCAACAAGGCAGGCACCAGTACATTGGTTTTTGCCTTTATTCCATTGGATATCGGACACCAGTTTAGACGCGGCATGTGAGATATCATGTCCCGTCTTAAAACCGAATTGATTATCCGGAACAATATGTTTGTCCTCAACCCACCTAGACAGAGCTCTATTGATTACTTTTTCAAACACCTTACTGATATTCGGAAGGAGACTTATCGAACGGAGATTCGCCGGATTGGATATATCCTTTCCCTTTTTGGGGATAGGTTGAACCACCGCCGTTTTCCAATGCGCTGGATAATGTGCATTATTCATTGCATTATTAAACAGGGTGGTGTAAATGTCCACCGCTTCTAGAGGAAGATGTCGAAGCACGATGTTCGGAATACCATCGGTCCCCACTGATTTCTTAGCCCTGATTGTGTCGAAGATTTCATGGAGCTCTTCCTTCGAAATGAACGGAGGTAGGTCACCCTCACTGGTAATGACAGTATTTGCCATATTTTCGTCGCTGAACCGGGTGAAACCAGAGCCCTCGGATCGCCAGTTCTCTACTTCATTTCGAATGTAGAGGTCGTGCACCAAGACGCGATTGTCCAGGTCATAATTAGGACCAATGGTATCAGTGGCTTTGTATATTTCCTGGAAAGTCGCGCCTATGGCCTCAACCTTCTCCTGTGGATCCTCGATCACAAAGAAGTCGTCAACATCAGCGGCCTCAATTTGGATCAATACCTGCTATTGTCAGTAACCGTTCGTTGTCTGTTGTCCGCGCTATTTTAAGACACTGAAGGTCGTTTTGATTTTTTCTCCGAAATATCTTATTTATTTGCGGGAACATATTCGGGTTGCTGGTGTTTACAGCCCGAATTTTGTTGTTCCAATACAAACTTACAGAAATTCTGTAATTCTCTTTTATTAACGTTTGAATATTTTTAATCGACGACTTCAGTGTCCTAATCTCCGGGTCTTGTCTGTCAGTTAACTGTCTGTACAAGTTTTTGAGTCTTGTCAGAAGTCTACTTTTCTGTCGGTGCAGTGCGTCAATAGTAGGATTGCGGAACAGGTCTTCGTTAGTCGTATGTCGATAGCGCGGTATTGTAGCGTCCATAGTTTGTTTAATTGTCTCGTCCATTTGTTTTAGGTAATTGTCGATCTCCTCGTTTGACAAATTCCTATTGGCCGGTGGATGGAGCGTGTTCGAAGCGAGTGCTCTTGTCAAGGTTGCAGAGAAGCGTGTCCATCGAGTCTTACTGTAGTTGTAAGAATATCTTTGGACAAACTCCTCCAATTCCGCAATTTCGTTGGGAACTGTAATTTCGGTGCTAAAACCGCAATGGTCACTGTCATACACGAATGTGCGCAGACAGTTTAACGTTTGTAAATTCGTACCTGTCAGTCGTATACGTTCGTCGTACAGCAGTAGGTCCAAATAAGACCCGCCTCTGGGAAACGACGGGTTATCCGTCGCTTTAAGACCGAGTCTGTACATGACATCGTGCTGACCCCACCAATCAAGTAGTAGGTTCCCTCTAGTATTTGGAAAATTATTTCCCCAATCTCTGTGTTTAGCGTTGAAATCCCCGCCGATTATAAAATAATTCTCCCCCGATTCCAGCCTCAGAAGTCGAAAAAGCGTGTCGAGCTCTGTAATAAATAAAGTGGATTGTGAAGTCTCAGGTGCATAAACAGAGGCCAAGTACAGCCGCTTTCCACTGCGGAGCGGGATGTAAATGACGACTGCCTCCAACACCCGGAACCTACGCAATACTCCCTTGTACACTCTGTGAAATTTTATACCTTGTTTAATGAAGATTGTGACCCCGCCTCCACATTTGGATCCGGGCCGGTTTCTTCTTCTAACAATATAATTGTTGTACTCCAGTTTGTGCTTATCGGTTAGCTTGGTTTCGCTAGCGAAAAGCACATCAGGAGTTTGGTCTTGTAGCAATTTAAACATCGCGGCTCTTCGTTCGATCCTAATCAGTGAATTAACATTCACCGCAAGGACCTTCAAAGTTTGCTCCACCATGTGCGTACCCATTACGACATGTGTTGCGTTAGGCCCGGCAGCAGCGCGTAGATCTGGTCCACCCGCTTGGTCTGTTCTTGCACCTGCTTTTGCAGCTGAGCCATCTGCCCTTGGATTGCGAGCAAGATGGCCAGCATGTTAGGTGCAGCTTCCGTTGTTCTCGGCATTGGCGCCGGAGAAGCAACAGTGGCTCGCTGTACCGTAGCCCCCCTACCTGCCGCCATTTGGGCGTAGGAAATTTGGGACGTGACGGCTGGTGTTTGAAACCTAGCAGGTGAACGCTTGACCTCCACCTCCTGCTGCTGAGCCAGTTTTGATTTCTTAATATCAGCGAACTTAGGACAACCCCGATAGTTTGCGGTGTGTCCCACGTTCCCACATAATACGCACGAGAGCTGTGTCCTATCGGATACTCCGTCCCTACCCAGAGCACACTCCTCGGAACTGTGGTTCTTTGCGCACTTCACGCATCGAGGCTGCATTTGGCAGTTCGACGCGGCGTGCCCGAACCTCTGGCAGCGAACGCATTGTATAACGCCTTCGCTCGTTTTTAATTTTTCCCAGTGAACCACATGGTAGTCTAGGACATTGATACTCCTTATACTATCCAGACGGCTTTCGGGACTGAGCTGCACCAGGAAGAACGGCAGACTCCGTTTCTCCCGCCTGGCTCTAGCTGTGGTAAATGGCTTTACCCCCACAAACTTGAGTCCTTCGCACTCCTTCTCTTTGAGCAGTGCCAGGATCTCCTCAGGATCAGAAGACGGTTCCAACCCCTTCAGCAGCATCGATTGCCGCTTTTCACACTTCGGTGTGAATGAGTAATGCTCCGTCGTCGTTTCCTTTAGGAGCTCTTTAACTTTCGCGTAGCCCTCCACTGTATTACAGTGGATGGCATGGCGATCATTCCCCAATCTCTTAATATTAAAGTTATTACCAATGACCAACCTACACAGGTCCTTGGTAGCATTTACCTCTAGTTTATAGGTGTTGATAGGAGGCACCTTCTCCTTCTTCTTCTTCTGCTGCTGCTGCTGCTGCTGTTGTTGTTGTTGTTGTTGTTGTT
The DNA here is from genome assembly GCA_963966105.1 of Volucella zonaria. NCBI lineage: Eukaryota > Metazoa > Arthropoda > Insecta > Diptera > Syrphidae > Volucella > Volucella zonaria. Next base: position 188,848,796 of record OZ014530.1, on the reverse strand, counting down.
GTTGTTGTTGTTGCTGCTGCTGCTGCTGCTGCTGTTGTTGTTTCTGCTGCTGCTGCTGTTTTTGCTGTTGCCGTTTTTGTGGCTGCTGCTGTTTGAGCTGTTGCCAGTGTTGTGACTGTTGTTGTTGTTGTTGCTGGTCTTTCTTAGGCTTTTGTTGGTGTAGCACTTGTGCTATTTTATTAGTTTGGTGTTGTTGTTGTGCCTGCTTTTGAGCAAGCTGCTGTTGTTGGGATTGCTCCTGCTCTTCCCTCTTCCTTCTTACAATTTGCCTTTCTTTTATGGCCAGCACTCTTTGTTGTAGCATTTTGATGCTGCTACTTATGGCCTTCATTTCTTCCTCTTCATCGTCAGATTCGCTTGCTGCCAATGAAGCGAAGTTGTTTACCGTTGATAGGGTTGGATGTTTTATCAAATTGGAAGTTGGAAGCTTCCTCCTTCTCTTTGTTTTCGGGGTTTGGCTCGAACCACTCGAAGCCTCACCTGAAACTTCAGCAAGTCCCGCTATAGCCATAGCGGACCGCTCTTCACAATCCATCACGTCACGTGATAAACAACACTTTACCACTTTATTGTTTTTTTTTTTTTTTTTTTGTTTTGTTTACTTTTAAAAATAAAAAGTCGATGCAACTTTTCCGGGAATCGAACCCACGACCCCAGTTCTGTCGGTCGGACACCACTACTACTGGGCCACCGAAGCACTTGATATAAATGTTTTTGTAGCACTTTTAATTAAAACTTATTTATTTCACTTAGAAAGCCGAAACACGTCAATTCCTCACGGAGGTCTATGAACGACTGCTAGATTACGCGAATATATCATTAGTATAAGCATTGGATAGAAGAGGTATGCCATATTAGATCAGAGTGTCAAATTATGATACCTCCCAAAATAATGACAAATGCCATGTGAAGTTCAAAATCAATTCTCGCATCAGCACCATTTTGTCATGTAAGCAACTCTGAACGCCAATATTTTTGCCTATGACCCTCGGCGATAATCATCTTGTATTTTCAGGACCGCGGCCAAGGCAGACGTATTCTGAAAGCCCTACCAAACAAGCTAAATATAACCCCACCGATATAGGTGGTAACCCAAGAATGGTTAGATTTATCGATTCAAATGACTCCTGCGACTCTTTGTATCACACGTTCGATAGAATGCAGAAGAAAGTACGGTAGAAGCTCAGCTTGTTATGGTTAAACTATGCGTTATCCCAAATAACTATAAAGGTTAAATGAGCTCCATAAGAAGCACGCACTGAAAGGACCTCGGACTAATGATTAGTTAAGGAGTAAATAATGTGAGAGAAACACACGTCGCAAAGAGATTGCAAGTGCTATCGAAGGCGCACAGATTTTTGTCAGCTGCCTTCAGTTGCGCACACGAAGTTGGCTGAGATCCACTTGCACTTGTATGTGGGTGGCCGTGGCTCAAGTGGTAGTTCATATATTGGCTTCGCTATCGGACGGTTTGGAATTAAATACCAGCCGTACACGATTGACGTTTTTTTCAGACAATTAAAATCTCGTGAGATTAATGGTTGCCTAAATACAGCATCAAGTCAACTTACACTAATAATTTAGTCTCCCCATTAAATGTTGGATGCCACCCATGGAGCGAAATAACCACTGAGCGCAAACATCTATCTCTATCCAATTTTCCGAAAAACTTAACACGTGCTCCGGCATTTTAAGAGTAGTCACACCCTCTTGAGCGGTAGGTAAGTTGTTTTTTTTTAAGAAAAAAAAAATGGTCGTCCTCTACTGAGTTATCGTTCTGCGTTTTAGTCGAAAATTTTCCGGGCTTGGACGCTAGTGTCCATACGCTCAAGGAGACCTAGTCATCTAAGGCGGAATATCCAATATCCAATTCGCTGTTGAAACATCTCCTCTATCACCATCGATTCAAATGGGACCGAAAATTACCCAAAGAACTTTTCCCTCGAAGTGCCCGAGAGCACTTTCATCTAATTTCGTCAGTATCCACGTGTTGGAGCTTACTCTTCCAACAAATTAAAAGTTAAAGAAAAGAAAATGTATAATTAAAAATGGAAGCTACTAAGCAAGCAAAGCCTACAATCCGTCATTGTGTAATTCGAAATGTTTAAAGACATACATTTAACATACTCGTAAAACAATAACGTTAAAAACATTCTGTTGCAGAGTGACTTGTTCAACATTGTGTTACTGCGATACATACTGTACGATTCCAAAAAACAGACCAACTAATGAATTATATGTAAGCTTATTTCTTTCATTTTTATACTTCATATTCACTTGTTAGAAGACGTAATATTTGTGGGGTTTTGAACACAAATGATCACAGACACGATTACGAGTAAGAATTTCATTATAGACTTTGTGTACGGTGTCCCGAACTATTGTCTTACTTTTTTTTCTTTTGTAAATATTTTTAGCTTGTGAGGCAAGCCGCCTTACATCGTAACATTTTAACGACGAAAATAAAGTACAGATCTGTTTATAACGCACACAAAGCCGAACTAGCGTTTAATTTGAATTCCGGTATTTTTGCGCGTTTTCTCTGCTTCATAATCTAACAGCACGCTTCTGCGCCATTAAGCAGGACTGGGATGATCAGTATTTTGTATATCTTTTTGACTGCTCGAGATGGGGTCTTCTAAGCCCAACTGCTTCTTTGGGTAGGTAGGTAAGAGTGGCTGTTGGATATACCAACCCACTTAGGCCTAATGGCCCATTGTGATGTCACGTGGATCTATGATCCTCTTACTGATGGAACCAGTTTGAGCTTCTGACGAAGCGAAGGAGACTGTTTACGTCTATATTTTTCAGATCGTTTAGGTCGTTATAGAAGAAGGCTCCTAAGTAAAGTTTTCTTCCCTGGGAGAGAGCTGGACATGTACAGAGTAGGTGGAGGATTGTCCCGTCCTCCTCCTCGTCCATGCAGCTTCTGCACAAATCATTTGTAAGGGCACCAAGCTTTCTTGCGTGCTTGCCTATGAGGCAGTGTCCAGTGATGACACCTATGATGGCGCTGAGATGTTCCTTATTTAGAAGGATCAGACACTTAGAGCGATACAGATCCAGTTTTGGCCAGATTTGTTTGGTCGCTAGATATGTTGGTCCAACAGTCCACCTAAGGTCTGTTCTTTTATTGACATACAGTTTTAATATTAGTTTGCACGCAGCGATTGGGATATCTATGCTACCCCTTTCTGGTAGAATAGGTAGAGTGGTTCCAATTCTGACGAGTTCATCGGCTCTACAGTTCCCTGGAAGGTCTCTGTGGCCCAGCACCCAATAGAGGTGAAGGTTGAACTGCTCTGCCATCTCCATAAGAGACGATCGGCATTCAAGGGCAGTTTTAGAATTTAGTGAGACTGAGTCCAGGGATTTGATAGCGGCCTGACTATCCGAAAAGATGCGGATATCTTTTGCAGATATCACGTTTTTCTTCAGCCAGGACAGAGCTTCTTTAATCGCCAAAATTTCCTCCTGGAACACGCTGCGGTGATTTGGAAGACGGAAAGAGAGGCTTGGATTTAGCATGTCTGAGAAAACGCCGCCACCAACCCCGCTATTGGTTTCAGATCCATCTGTGTAGCTATGGATTGACTTTTCCTCCATGAATGCATCTTCCTCCCAGAAGGATCTAGAGGGGAAGCTTACATTTAAGTTTTTGTCAAACCAAAGTTCAGGTGTGGTGTAATCGATATTCTCTATGGGGATTCCTAATGTATTAAGAATACTGGCGTGGCCAAATGGATTATTTGTCCACTGTTTAGTCGCTTTAAATATCGAGGGGTGTTAAATGAAGCAGAATGTCTAATGCCGCAGAAGGGGTAGACCGCAATGCTCCACTTATGCATAGACATGCTGTTCTCTGGACTCTGCTTAGCTTAATGCAGTTAACCGCACTTTCTAAGGCCGTCCACCAGACTATCACCCCGTAAATAAGTATCAGTCTTATGACCGAAATGTACAGCCAGTGGGTTATCCGGGGTTGGAAGCCCCATTTATTCCCAATGGCTTTTTTGCAAGAGAGTAAATCTATTGTAGCTTTATTGACTCTTTCTTGAATATTAGGTTTTCAGTTTAGTTTTTTGTCAAAAATGAGACCCAGATATTTTGCTGTATCGGAAAACACTAAACTGGTACCGTTTATTGAAGGAGGGTCTATAGTTGGAATTTTGTATTTCCTGGAAAAGAGCACAAGATCAGTTTTATGGGGTTTATTCCCAATCCACAGCGATCTGCCCAACGAGTTAATGTATTGAGATTTAATTGAAGGAGTTCTTTAATTGTATTAAGATGCTTACCTGAGACGGCTATAGCAACGTCATCCGCATAGGCAATCACCCTGCTACCACCCGCTTCCAGGTATATCAGCAGTTCATTTACTACTAAGTTCCAGAGAAGGGGAGAGAGGACACCGCCTTGCAGCGTACCTCTGCTGACACATCTTTTAGCAGAAGTCTCACCCAGTTTGGAGTTGATTATCCTGCTTTTTAGCATAAGACTGATCAGTTCCCCAAGTGAGTCGTCTACCTAAAGAAGCTGTAACTCTTCCTATGATTTCCGTGCTAGAGTCGTGTTAGTCTAGACGTCCCAACTCTACCTTCTATTTCATCTAACCAACCTGACCAGAATCTTAATATTGATGATTTTAATCTATAGTACATACCAGCAAATGTAGTGCTAGTTGATCTTTATTTTAACCAATCCCAGAGAATTGGTTTACTGATCGGCGACGGATTATTTTTTGAGAACTTGCCATTTCTACAGAAAACACTTCTGTTGGATTGGGTTGGATTGTTGCAGGAAAGGTGAAGCCATACAAAGCAACTTAGTTTAGTTTCAAGGCATTAGCTCAAGAGGTTCCTACCCTGTAATACCATAGATTAACTTTTTAAGGCCTTTTGGCTGATTGAAACACAAAGAACCGCTTCGAAGTTTCCAACCATTGAGGAAATCGAATGTGAAGATATTTTTTTTGTCGGACCTACCAACGCCTTTCAGCTGGGTAATTTTCTGTTCATTCGGCTTCGAAGAATCTTGCACAAAGGCGTTTTTACAATCTGGAATCTAATCTATATCGAAATCCGCATGTGAGAAAACAGTATAATATGTCATAAGTAGACTTTGATGTTCTTAAAAGGAATCACTTTTTCCTTTCGCAACTACTACGAGGGCGGGTCTATAAGTCCGTGACTTTGATTAAAACACAGATTTTTTGATAAAAAAATAATTTTATTTTTCAACGTAGTCTCCCTTGAGCTCTATACACTTTGTCCAACGCTTCTCCAATTTTTTTATTCCTTCCAAAAAAAATGATTTGTCGAGGTCCTCAAAATGACGAGATGACTTCATCATTGGTGTCAAATCTTTTTCCACCAAGCCATTTCTTCAGGTTTGGGAACAAGAAGTAGTCGCTCGGAGCCAAATCTGGAGAATAGGGTGGATGAGGGAGCAATTCATAGCCCAATTCATGGATTTTTGCCATGGCAACTGCACATGTGTGCACCCTTGCATTGTCTTGGTGGAAAAGAACTTTTTTCTTGGCCAAATGAGGTCGTTTTTTTTTCAAATCGTCATTGAATCGGTCCAATAAGTTGGCATAATATTCCCCATTGATTGTTCTTCCCTTTTGAAGGTAGTCAATGTGGATTATCCCGCGTGCATCCCAAAAAACAGTCGCCATAACTTTATTGGCTGACAAACCCACCTTGGCCTTCTTTGGCGCCGATTCACCCTTAGAAACCCACTGTTTTGACTGTTGTTTGTTCTCTGGTGTGTTGTGATGGATCCATGTTTCGTCCACGGTTACAAAACGGCGCAAAAACTCCTCCATATTGCGATTAAACAACGCCAAACCTTCCTGTGAAGTTGTTACACGATTGCGTTTGTGGTCGACTGTGAGCAAACGCGGCACCCATCTTGCGGAAAGCTTTCTCATGCCCAAGTGATCATTCAAAATTGAAACCACTGAGCCATGCGAGATCCCTACGGCTTCCACAATCTCTCGCACTTCACACCATATCGTGAATTTTTTCGATTGTTTCGGGTGTAGAGACCTCAACTGGGCGTCCAGGACGTTCGGCATCTTCAGTGCTTGTACGGCCACAACGAAATTCAGTAAACCACTTTTTTACCATTGAAATCGATGGTGCAGAGTCCCCATAGTATTTATCAAGCTTAGCCTTGGTCTCGGTAATGGTTTTTTTTCGCAAGAAATAATGCTTAATAAGCACACGAAATTCACTTTTTTCCATTTTCTCCTCAAATTAGTGAGTAGTCTGATAAAAATAGCTGTCAAACACAAACTAACTGACGCAGCAAGTTTAAATTTTGACAGGAGTCAACTGACAGATGTTTGTTGACAGGAGCAGTATTGCTGTTTCAGTAAAGAGGTCAGAAATTCAAAAAGTCACGTACTTATTGACCCGCCCTCGTATCATACAAACATCGCGTAATCTTAGACGGGTCTGCGAAATCTTCAACAGAGCTTTCATTAAACGACATTCTTCCGGCCAACTATTCGGGATGATATATTTACTATTCTTCTTCGAATACATCGTTTTGCTATTACGGCTGATGTGCTAAAAATGTACCGCTGTGTACGTATTCAGCAACCTGACGATAATTTGCAACTAATCGTAACGAGAGAAAATAAGAACGACGATCTGGGTATTCCGAAACGAAACAACATGGCATACGGAACTGCTTCCGCAATTCAGTTTGGCTCTAAAATTATACATATATGTTAGAGAATTCTTACGACGAGCATTTATTAACTGGGTGGGTACACACTCTAAGAAATCGTTGATCTCAAAGATCCGATGAAAATAAGGAAATCGCAGTTAATTAACTAAAACACTTGGATTAACGGGGCAGCCAGATCAATCCTTTGGGTAATATTAGCGTACAACTACTTTGTTCAAAATCTCAACTTACACCAGTGAAAACTGTCTCCATTCCCCGACTGGAACTATGTATGTGCTCCCCACCTGTTATCTGAGTTAATGTAACGGATTCGAATTATCCTTAAACTGGAGAAGTATAAGGCAGTTTTTGGAGTTATTCCACAATAGCAAATTGAATACATTTTTTTCGAATAGAGAAGCTAAGATCCACAACCTATACGCTCATACTGGTTGGCGACACGAATTTCAACCCAGCTGAGTTAATTTCACGTGGTGTCTCTCCTAAAAATTTGCTATAGTTTTACATTTGTGTCCCAGAATTTTTACTAAAAAACAGAGGACGATGTCCGATACTGAGTAAATTTGAGTAAAATCTTCCAAGAGCACGAACGACTAATGCCACTGTTTTGCTTGCTGGACACAAAGCCGGAAATTCCCCAACAAACTGCAAGCTTCTTATTTTTTTCTCAAAAATTGATAGACTACTCGCGTATATACTTCGTTTCTATTATAATACGAGCTTCGATAATGATAACCTTAAACAGGGCGGTTAACTACCAAGGAATTGGATTTGAGGTTGAAGTACATCACTCGGATGATACAAAAAAATGAATTTTCTGTGAATACACGCGATTATCATCTAATCGAGAAGTAAAAGAAACAGACAGTTTGAAGTCCTTAGCACCTTTCCTGGATGAATTTGGAGTCATGTGAGTTCGTCGACGTCTTCAAAATTCTTCTTTATCAGTTGAGAGTACACATGCGATTTTTTTTCCTAGGACTCATCCATTTACCTCAACCGCAATTAATCATTTTCATTTTAGGATATGCATGATGGGAGTCACGCTTTATTGGCTGCACCCAATTAGATGCTATTGGATGCCATGAGGAAGGTTATCAATAAAAGCATTCGTTGCTACAAGGCTCGTCCATAGGTTATGCAGCAGCCATCTCAGCGGGCTCAACAATCGCTACCACCTAAAAGGACCTACATAGCCATGTATCTATGTCTTTTCAATTATTCTGCATTTAAGGATGTCTACTTGGGGCTAGCAACTGATTTTTCCTTCTGATGCGGTTTTAGGCACTCTTAGATGATTATGGAATTATGGAGGCATACCGACCTCCTTATTTCCCTGTAATTATAACTTGCAAACATTGAAAACCAACGTGCATGGGTATCTCTCTTTCTTCTTCGAATGCTTTTCTCTTTACTGCGCCCGTGCTGCGTGTAAGTGTTTTAAAGGTACACAATCCCTTGAGCGCGTGGCAGCTATAAAACAAAAAAAAAAATCTTGTGGGAGTGAACGCGGAATTGAAGGAACTGCAATATTTATTTTATTCTCTGGCGCACTTTGATTCGGTATACCAAACTTGTCTTAATGATGGTATTCAATGGAAATTCATAGCAGCCCTTTTTCCACATTTCGGAGGATTGTAGAAATCCTCAATTAAAACTGCTAAATATCATGCAATTGGCCATGGTTCGTTGTCCTTCGAAGAATTGCAAACTTTATCTTACCAAATTGAAGGCATTAATAATCCTCGAATTATCCAAGCGCTGACACCAAGCCATTGTTTAATTGGCTACCTCTTACTGCAACTTTGGAATCGAATATTACATATTCAAATCCAAATAGGTTGACAAGATGGAAAATTGTACGTTTTACAATACAACATTTTTAAAAAAGGTGATTCAAAGAATATTTCACTTCCCTTCAATAAGGCCGAAAGTGGGAACGAGAAAAATCGAATATCTCAGTTGGAACGTTGGTGCTGCTTAAGGACGACAATCTTCCAGTAGTCTGTAGGAAGCATTCTCGAAGAAGATAATGACCTAGTTCGAGTTGTTAGTGTCAAAAAGTTAAATGGTGTGTTAGAAATCGCCATAACAAAAATCTGCAAGCTTGCCCTTAACAACGAAAAAACATTGTCTTGAACGCCAAGCCATCAACGTGGGGTGGATGCTTAGAATTCAGTTATTAGACTTATCAATTTAATATGGACCGAATAATTTTGCGCAATCTAATGTTTAAATTTACTATAAATCTCTAAAGATTATTTCATTGAAACCATGGTTAGAATAACATACTCGTATGATCAAGATCAAGATCACCCGATTGTATTCTATTATTGTGTTCTTGTAGCGTATGCACTTTTATCGATTCCAAGCACTTCTCACTTGTTTATTACGTTACAAGTCAAGTATACAACATCACATTGTCTCGTAAATAGAATTGTAATTTCGTTTCCGTTTGCTTATGTTTTTATTTTTTGCTGAATTATGATTCAACAATTTTTGTATAATCGTTTAGTTTACCTATAAGTCGCCAGAACTGAAAAGTGAAAAACCTATTCTCCTAGGGAGAGCAAGAATCATAAAAACAAGGACGGCTGTTCTCTGCTTGTGCGCTTAGATAAAGCGAGGCTATCAAATGTAGGTACGAGTCTCGTCCCTATCTGTAACGAAGAAGTGTTAATTTCCATCTTATTTCCAAGTGAGTGCAGAAAGGGGACGACTATACCAGTACTTGTCCATTAAATTTACAAAGATTAACCTGGATTGCACATCAATATATGGCGGGCGAAAGAAAAGACCAAGAAACTGTACCAAACAGTTTGCAACAAGCAGCGGTTAATTTGCCGATCATGTTTACCATCTACACAAGCAATCCGATCCATAACATACTCCTGCAACGTGACCTCGATGGGATTAAGCGATATTGCCAAGTTATTGAAAATCAACTTTCAGAAGTCAGAAACCACTCTTATATAAGGTGGTGCAAAAGTCATCCATCACCTTATCAGAAGGTGCTATAATTTTTGCAAATGGCGGCTAATGTAAATGCTAATTTGACAGTTGTGAAGTAAACAGATACAACATAAACGTTAATTAGACATGAATCGCTATACGCCTAAAGAACTCAGAATCCTGAATCTCGACCACGAGGGAGACAATTTTTCATCGAAAATCATCATGGTCGACGAGGCCGATTTCCATCTCTGTGGATACGAGTTTGTGAAGAAGCAAAATTATCACTTCTGGGGCAACGAAAATCCGCATATAACACACGAAGAGCCATTACACTCAAATTTACTGCATAATATACTGTTTACGTTGGAGGCGTCATCGGGTCTTATTTTTTCGACAACGCCTTGGACCAAGCGATTACTGTGGACGGCGAGCGCTATAGAGCCATGCTCTATGACTTTCTTGTTCCTCAAGTAGATAAATTGGGAGTGGAGAACATGTGGTTCCAACAGGATGGAGCAACGATCCATACTGCACGAGCCATAACCGAAATTCGGAAGGCAGCATTTCCTGGTCGCCTAATCTCCCGTTTTAGCGATTTGCACCGGCCGGCAAGATCGCCTGATTGAACCGTTCCAGACTTCTTTTTGTGCGGTTTTTTGAAGTCACGAATCTGCAATATGTCAACAAGCCTCTGACTATTGAAGCTCTCATAGAAAATATCCGTCAAGAATGCGAGGACCTATCGCTGGAAGTTCTGGCAAGAGTGATGGAGAATCTCACAAATCGGGGCCGAGTGGTCTTCAATTTTGGCGGCGGCCAATCAGCCGATATCATTTTTCCGACCTAAGGATAACAAATTTAGGACATCAGATAAACATAACACAAAAGCAGAACTAAAGTTTTTCATTCGTAACAAAAATTACAGCCAAAGAACATCAGGTAATAACTTTTGAGCCACATTTTTCTGATGCCTCAACGCATACCACAAAAACTTGGCAAAAGCTTTCGATCATTTACAATACGCGAAATCACATCCTTGTCGGATCTTTGCCAGATACCTTGAGATCGAGCTAGATTAATACAAATATTTTAACAAACTTACTGTTCTGGCCAGAACCAAAAGTTGTAGCATATAGCAATAGAAAAAACAAAAAGCACAAAGCAGAGCAGCAAATTTTAGTCAAAATGACATCGTGTACGGATAAACGCCTTTAATTGATAGTTCTGCCTCTATTATCTTATGATAAAAAAAGTAAGCGATAAGGGCATGATTTTATGCAGGTTTATAGCAACTACGACATTCTCCATTAGTATCATGCTACATAGTATAGGGCGATGCCACTAATTCTACATGTTGTTCGAGCAGCTGCGGACATATGCCATAACTACGAGGAAGAGAAGTCGCACATGGCAGCCCGGAGTGTCTCCGCTTCGGTGGAAATTGAGTCGCGACATGGTGTTTTGCAGAAGGAGAGGGCACCTCTGCGTTTTAACTTTAAATTCGACGAAATACGTTAGAGTACAGGTCATGTAACATAATTTTACATACATTTTTTAGGTACAAAAACTTAACACTACCGTAATGCACAAGCGTCTCCAGCTAGCTCGGTCTTATTGAACTGCTTGGAGTTGCGCACTCCAAGTTGGGTGAGATCCCCTTCTACTTATGCACGCCACCTAAGGCAAGGTCTTCCTTAGGTGGTGCGCGAACGTTGGAAATGTCGGAAAAGTATTTCTCTAAAGAAAACGGTCGTTTACCAGTGCAAGTGGCACCAGCGGTTCAAAAGTGGTCGTGAGTCAATCGAAGGTGATGAACGCAGTGGCAGATCATCGATATCGGAAACCGACGAAAACATTGATGAAGTAAAAGACATGGTAGTCAATAACCACAAATTAACCATCAGAGAGATAGAGGAGGACTTGAACATTGCCTATGGATCCGTGCAAGACATTTTGGTTAATGATTTGGGTCTCCGTCGTGTAGCGGTGCCAAAAGACCTTAATTTTACGCAAAAAAGAGACGGTGTTGACGTCGCAAAAGAGATGATTTGCGAGGCTGAATCCGATCCCACATTCATCAAAAGGATGAAACGAGACGTGGGTTTATGAGTACGACACGCACTCCAGACATCAGGCAAAGGAATGGCGTTCACCAAATGAGCCGAGACCAAAAAAAACACGTCGTTTTCAGTCAAAAAAGAAGGCAATGCTCACGGAAGGCCAGACAGTAAACAAAGAGTATTATTTGGGCGTTATGAGACGTTTGCGTGAATCAATTCGCCGAAAGACCATCCAACAGCCACCGAATTCACCTGATTTGGCTCCCTGTGACATCTTTCTGTTCAATCGAGTTAAAAACCAACTACGGGGAACGCGTTTCAGCAGCCGAGAGGAAGTAATGGAAAAATCGCAGGAAGCACTGATGGACATACCGAAAACCGAATATAAAAAAGTTTCGAGGATTGGATCAAGCACTGACATAAGTGTGTTGCAGTCCATGGGGATTACTCTGCAGGGGGCAATATAGATTTAGATGAATAAACTTTTATTTCTAATTTTCTGAATGCATTCTGGGAACTTTTTGATCAAGGTAGTAGCTGTAGGGACGTTCAGGGTTATACGAGCGGCGTTCAAATTATTCTCGGTATCGGGGTGAAGCTGTGGTTGTATATATAAATTGACTTATTTATCAAGTAATACTATTATTTTAGTGCATTCATGTAAAATTTCATATAAATGTAATAATCACATCGTTTTATCTCTAGTTAAACAGAATCATAATGGCAACTGAGACCATGATGGTGAAAATTGAGCATCGCGCTGTAATTAAATTTCTCACTAAGCAAGGAAAAAGTCAAAAAACTATTCATGGAGGGATGGTGGCTGTTTACCAGGGTTCCGCACCGTCATTATCAACTGTGCAAAAGTGGTCAAGTGAGTTCAAGAAAGGCATTGAAGACGACCCCTGCTCCGGCGCCCCGGCTACTGCTTGTACGGGAGAAAGCATCAAAGAAGTCGAAAAACTTGTTCGTGAGGATGCCCGAATAAAGGTGAAAATGATGGCAGAGATCACCAAGCTTTCAATTGGTACCATTCACACCATTCTTCATGACCATCTTAACTTTTCAAAGGTCAGTGCAAGGTGGGTGCCACGAATGCTCACAGCGCCTCAGAAAAAAGTGAGAATCGCATGCTGTAGAGAGCTTTTGGAGATGTGTAGTGAGAACGCGGACGGTTTCTCGTCAGGAGATGTGTTCTTCACATCCCCTACCGAATAAGAGCTGTTTCTGTTCTCTCTAGCAATAACCATAGTAGACGTTACATTTGTCACTCCTCTTTACGCACTTCCTAGATGGTGGGATATCTAGATGAGAGCAGTAAGAGCCTGTGCTATTTGTTCGGCTGCATGTGGCCTGTTAAAAGTGTTAATATTCCACGTGCAGAACCGACGGTCGTTGTCCAAGTTTCGTTTGCGAGGCTCGTCAACAATAAGATCTTTTATATCCGAGGCTTGTTGTTGCTTCGGAATTTTTTGATTTTTCCGTGGTAAGGAAGTTACCTGCCCAACCTGGAGGTGAAGGTCGTTGGCTTTATCTCACGGGACAAGGAGCCAAATACTATGGTGTCAATAATTAACTTCGGGAATGGTAGCACTGAAGTTGGTCCATCTAGAGCCTCTCCACCACTATCTCCTTTTCAAGAATGTGCCTCAGTCTTGAAAGTTTCTTATAGTTTTGAGCACGGAATATGCCGGAGTAGCTCAAGCAAGGCTTCAGCAAGTCCACAGCCAGGACGCCTTCTTTGATTTCATTGAGGCAAATTCCTCCTTTTCAGGATCTTCCATCAAGTTACGAAGAGATATTTCCTCTAGCACATGGGTGCTGACGCTCACTCGCCTGAGCTTGGGCTATTCCGAGAGTTTTGCTTCACATATAATGTCGGATCCAGCACTCGCAAGCACCACATGGAGATGGTGATGCGGCTGGGCTTGTTTACTAACTGGGCATGCTGAAATCCGACTTGGCGGAAGAGCCTCATATTGACATTTGCATAAAATGACATGAAATGTCAAGTGACATAGAAGTAAAAATTTAATCAAATAAGAAAATTAGTTGCGACATGAATCAAAAATAGTTTTTAGTAGAAACTTAATAAAACTTCGAGGACTTGTTTATTTGCTTTTTCTTTACTACACTACTGCGTCATGTTGTGACTCGATTAATCTCAGTCTTCACCTGGTAACCACGACAATTATTTTCCTGATTTAGTTTTACATTTGTGTCCCAGAATTTTTACTAAAAAACAGAGGACGATGTCCGATACTGAGTAAATTTGAGTAAAATCTTCCAAGAGCACGAACGACTAATGCCACTGTTTTGCTTGCTGGACACAAAGCCGGAAATTCCCCAACAAACTGCAAGCTTCTTATTTTTTTCTCAAAAATTGATAGACTACTCGCGTATATACTTCGTTTCTATTATAATACGAGCTTCGATAATGATAACCTTAAACAGGGCGGTTAACTACCAAGGAATTGGATTTGAGGTTGAAGTACATCACTCGGATGATACAAAAAAATGAATTTTCTGTGAATACACGCGATTATCATCTAATCGAGAAGTAAAAGAAACAGACAGTTTGAAGTCCTTAGCACCTTTCCTGGATGAATTTGGAGTCATGTGAGTTCGTCGACGTCTTCAAAATTCTTCTTTATCAGTTGAGAGTACACATGCGATTTTTTTTCCTAGGACTCATCCATTTACCTCAACCGCAATTAATCATTTTCATTTTAGGATATGCATGATGGGAGTCACGCTTTATTGGCTGCACCCAATTAGATGCTATTGGATGCCATGAGGAAGGTTATCAATAAAAGCATTCGTTGCTACAAGGCTCGTCCATAGGTTATGCAGCAGCCATCTCAGCGGGCTCAACAATCGCTACCACCTAAAAGGACCTACATAGCCATGTATCTATGTCTTTTCAATTATTCTGCATTTAAGGATGTCTACTTGGGGCTAGCAACTGATTTTTCCTTCTGATGCGGTTTTAGGCACTCTTAGATGATTATGGAATTATGGAGGCATACCGACCTCCTTATTTCCCTGTAATTATAACTTGCAAACATTGAAAACCAACGTGCATGGGTATCTCTCTTTCTTCTTCGAATGCTTTTCTCTTTACTGCGCCCGTGCTGCGTGTAAGTGTTTTAAAGGTACACAATCCCTTGAGCGCGTGGCAGCTATAAAACAAAAAAAAAAATCTTGTGGGAGTGAACGCGGAATTGAAGGAACTGCAATATTTATTTTATTCTCTGGCGCACTTTGATTCGGTATACCAAACTTGTCTTAATGATGGTATTCAATGGAAATTCATAGCAGCCCTTTTTCCACATTTCGGAGGATTGTAGAAATCCTCAATTAAAACTGCTAAATATCATGCAATTGGCCATGGTTCGTTGTCCTTCGAAGAATTGCAAACTTTATCTTACCAAATTGAAGGCATTAATAATCCTCGAATTATCCAAGCGCTGACACCAAGCCATTGTTTAATTGGCTACCTCTTACTGCAACTTTGGAATCGAATATTACATATTCAAATCCAAATAGGTTGACAAGATGGAAAATTGTACGTTTTACAATACAACATTTTTAAAAAAGGTGATTCAAAGAATATTTCACTTCCCTTCAATAAGGCCGAAAGTGGGAACGAGAAAAATCGAATATCTCAGTTGGAACGTTGGTGCTGCTTAAGGACGACAATCTTCCAGTAGTCTGTAGGAAGCATTCTCGAAGAAGATAATGACCTAGTTCGAGTTGTTAGTGTCAAAAAGTTAAATGGTGTGTTAGAAATCGCCATAACAAAAATCTGCAAGCTTGCCCTTAACAACGAAAAAACATTGTCTTGAACGCCAAGCCATCAACGTGGGGTGGATGCTTAGAATTCAGTTATTAGACTTATCAATTTAATATGGACCGAATAATTTTGCGCAATCTAATGTTTAAATTTACTATAAATCTCTAAAGATTATTTCATTGAAACCATGGTTAGAATAACATACTCGTATGATCAAGATCAAGATCACCCGATTGTATTCTATTATTGTGTTCTTGTAGCGTATGCACTTTTATCGATTCCAAGCACTTCTCACTTGTTTATTACGTTACAAGTCAAGTATACAACATCACATTGTCTCGTAAATAGAATTGTAATTTCGTTTCCGTTTGCTTATGTTTTTATTTTTTGCTGAATTATGATTCAACAATTTTTGTATAATCGTTTAGTTTACCTATAAGTCGCCAGAACTGAAAAGTGAAAAACCTATTCTCCTAGGGAGAGCAAGAATCATAAAAACAAGGACGGCTGTTCTCTGCTTGTGCGCTTAGATAAAGCGAGGCTATCAAATGTAGGTACGAGTCTCGTCCCTATCTGTAACGAAGAAGTGTTAATTTCCATCTTATTTCCAAGTGAGTGCAGAAAGGGGACGACTATACCAGTACTTGTCCATTAAATTTACAAAGATTAACCTGGATTGCACATCAATATATGGCGGGCGAAAGAAAAGACCAAGAAACTGTACCAAACAGTTTGCAACAAGCAGCGGTTAATTTGCCGATCATGTTTACCATCTACACAAGCAATCCGATCCATAACATACTCCTGCAACGTGACCTCGATGGGATTAAGCGATATTGCCAAGTTATTGAAAATCAACTTTCAGAAGTCAGAAACCACTCTTATATAAGGTGGTGCAAAAGTCATCCATCACCTTATCAGAAGGTGCTATAATTTTTGCAAATGGCGGCTAATGTAAATGCTAATTTGACAGTTGTGAAGTAAACAGATACAACATAAACGTTAATTAGACATGAATCGCTATACGCCTAAAGAACTCAGAATCCTGAATCTCGACCACGAGGGAGACAATTTTTCATCGAAAATCATCATGGTCGACGAGGCCGATTTCCATCTCTGTGGATACGAGTTTGTGAAGAAGCAAAATTATCACTTCTGGGGCAACGAAAATCCGCATATAACACACGAAGAGCCATTACACTCAAATTTACTGCATAATATACTGTTTACGTTGGAGGCGTCATCGGGTCTTATTTTTTCGACAACGCCTTGGACCAAGCGATTACTGTGGACGGCGAGCGCTATAGAGCCATGCTCTATGACTTTCTTGTTCCTCAAGTAGATAAATTGGGAGTGGAGAACATGTGGTTCCAACAGGATGGAGCAACGATCCATACTGCACGAGCCATAACCGAAATTCGGAAGGCAGCATTTCCTGGTCGCCTAATCTCCCGTTTTAGCGATTTGCACCGGCCGGCAAGATCGCCTGATTGAACCGTTCCAGACTTCTTTTTGTGCGGTTTTTTGAAGTCACGAATCTGCAATATGTCAACAAGCCTCTGACTATTGAAGCTCTCATAGAAAATATCCGTCAAGAATGCGAGGACCTATCGCTGGAAGTTCTGGCAAGAGTGATGGAGAATCTCACAAATCGGGGCCGAGTGGTCTTCAATTTTGGCGGCGGCCAATCAGCCGATATCATTTTTCCGACCTAAGGATAACAAATTTAGGACATCAGATAAACATAACACAAAAGCAGAACTAAAGTTTTTCATTCGTAACAAAAATTACAGCCAAAGAACATCAGGTAATAACTTTTGAGCCACATTTTTCTGATGCCTCAACGCATACCACAAAAACTTGGCAAAAGCTTTCGATCATTTACAATACGCGAAATCACATCCTTGTCGGATCTTTGCCAGATACCTTGAGATCGAGCTAGATTAATACAAATATTTTAACAAACTTACTGTTCTGGCCAGAACCAAAAGTTGTAGCATATAGCAATAGAAAAAACAAAAAGCACAAAGCAGAGCAGCAAATTTTAGTCAAAATGACATCGTGTACGGATAAACGCCTTTAATTGATAGTTCTGCCTCTATTATCTTATGATAAAAAAAGTAAGCGATAAGGGCATGATTTTATGCAGGTTTATAGCAACTACGACATTCTCCATTAGTATCATGCTACATAGTATAGGGCGATGCCACTAATTCTACATGTTGTTCGAGCAGCTGCGGACATATGCCATAACTACGAGGAAGAGAAGTCGCACATGGCAGCCCGGAGTGTCTCCGCTTCGGTGGAAATTGAGTCGCGACATGGTGTTTTGCAGAAGGAGAGGGCACCTCTGCGTTTTAACTTTAAATTCGACGAAATACGTTAGAGTACAGGTCATGTAACATAATTTTACATACATTTTTTAGGTACAAAAACTTAACACTACCGTAATGCACAAGCGTCTCCAGCTAGCTCGGTCTTATTGAACTGCTTGGAGTTGCGCACTCCAAGTTGGGTGAGATCCCCTTCTACTTATGCACGCCACCTAAGGCAAGGTCTTCCTTAGGTGGTGCGCGAACGTTGGAAATGTCGGAAAAGTATTTCTCTAAAGAAAACGGTCGTTTACCAGTGCAAGTGGCACCAGCGGTTCAAAAGTGGTCGTGAGTCAATCGAAGGTGATGAACGCAGTGGCAGATCATCGATATCGGAAACCGACGAAAACATTGATGAAGTAAAAGACATGGTAGTCAATAACCACAAATTAACCATCAGAGAGATAGAGGAGGACTTGAACATTGCCTATGGATCCGTGCAAGACATTTTGGTTAATGATTTGGGTCTCCGTCGTGTAGCGGTGCCAAAAGACCTTAATTTTACGCAAAAAAGAGACGGTGTTGACGTCGCAAAAGAGATGATTTGCGAGGCTGAATCCGATCCCACATTCATCAAAAGGATGAAACGAGACGTGGGTTTATGAGTACGACACGCACTCCAGACATCAGGCAAAGGAATGGCGTTCACCAAATGAGCCGAGACCAAAAAAAACACGTCGTTTTCAGTCAAAAAAGAAGGCAATGCTCACGGAAGGCCAGACAGTAAACAAAGAGTATTATTTGGGCGTTATGAGACGTTTGCGTGAATCAATTCGCCGAAAGACCATCCAACAGCCACCGAATTCACCTGATTTGGCTCCCTGTGACATCTTTCTGTTCAATCGAGTTAAAAACCAACTACGGGGAACGCGTTTCAGCAGCCGAGAGGAAGTAATGGAAAAATCGCAGGAAGCACTGATGGACATACCGAAAACCGAATATAAAAAAGTTTCGAGGATTGGATCAAGCACTGACATAAGTGTGTTGCAGTCCATGGGGATTACTCTGCAGGGGGCAATATAGATTTAGATGAATAAACTTTTATTTCTAATTTTCTGAATGCATTCTGGGAACTTTTTGATCAAGGTAGTAGCTGTAGGGACGTTCAGGGTTATACGAGCGGCGTTCAAATTATTCTCGGTATCGGGGTGAAGCTGTGGTTGTATATATAAATTGACTTATTTATCAAGTAATACTATTATTTTAGTGCATTCATGTAAAATTTCATATAAATGTAATAATCACATCGTTTTATCTCTAGTTAAACAGAATCATAATGGCAACTGAGACCATGATGGTGAAAATTGAGCATCGCGCTGTAATTAAATTTCTCACTAAGCAAGGAAAAAGTCAAAAAACTATTCATGGAGGGATGGTGGCTGTTTACCAGGGTTCCGCACCGTCATTATCAACTGTGCAAAAGTGGTCAAGTGAGTTCAAGAAAGGCATTGAAGACGACCCCTGCTCCGGCGCCCCGGCTACTGCTTGTACGGGAGAAAGCATCAAAGAAGTCGAAAAACTTGTTCGTGAGGATGCCCGAATAAAGGTGAAAATGATGGCAGAGATCACCAAGCTTTCAATTGGTACCATTCACACCATTCTTCATGACCATCTTAACTTTTCAAAGGTCAGTGCAAGGTGGGTGCCACGAATGCTCACAGCGCCTCAGAAAAAAGTGAGAATCGCATGCTGTAGAGAGCTTTTGGAGATGTGTAGTGAGAACGCGGACGGTTTCTCGTCAGGAGATGTGTTCTTCACATCCCCTACCGAATAAGAGCTGTTTCTGTTCTCTCTAGCAATAACCATAGTAGACGTTACATTTGTCACTCCTCTTTACGCACTTCCTAGATGGTGGGATATCTAGATGAGAGCAGTAAGAGCCTGTGCTATTTGTTCGGCTGCATGTGGCCTGTTAAAAGTGTTAATATTCCACGTGCAGAACCGACGGTCGTTGTCCAAGTTTCGTTTGCGAGGCTCGTCAACAATAAGATCTTTTATATCCGAGGCTTGTTGTTGCTTCGGAATTTTTTGATTTTTCCGTGGTAAGGAAGTTACCTGCCCAACCTGGAGGTGAAGGTCGTTGGCTTTATCTCACGGGACAAGGAGCCAAATACTATGGTGTCAATAATTAACTTCGGGAATGGTAGCACTGAAGTTGGTCCATCTAGAGCCTCTCCACCACTATCTCCTTTTCAAGAATGTGCCTCAGTCTTGAAAGTTTCTTATAGTTTTGAGCACGGAATATGCCGGAGTAGCTCAAGCAAGGCTTCAGCAAGTCCACAGCCAGGACGCCTTCTTTGATTTCATTGAGGCAAATTCCTCCTTTTCAGGATCTTCCATCAAGTTACGAAGAGATATTTCCTCTAGCACATGGGTGCTGACGCTCACTCGCCTGAGCTTGGGCTATTCCGAGAGTTTTGCTTCACATATAATGTCGGATCCAGCACTCGCAAGCACCACATGGAGATGGTGATGCGGCTGGGCTTGTTTACTAACTGGGCATGCTGAAATCCGACTTGGCGGAAGAGCCTCATATTGACATTTGCATAAAATGACATGAAATGTCAAGTGACATAGAAGTAAAAATTTAATCAAATAAGAAAATTAGTTGCGACATGAATCAAAAATAGTTTTTAGTAGAAACTTAATAAAACTTCGAGGACTTGTTTATTTGCTTTTTCTTTACTACACTACTGCGTCATGTTGTGACTCGATTAATCTCAGTCTTCACCTGGTAACCACGACAATTATTTTCCTGATTTCGTTGAAAGAAAATGTCAAACCTGAAAATACTGTCAAAGCACGTGACAAAAGGTTATCCTTTTTATTTCAGAAACAGCATCTCATACTTGTAAGTATACTTAGATATATATACTCACATATTTTTTCTCCGCCTGCACTACCTTGTTTATTCTGCATAAAATTTCCACAACGAAAACTTTACAGGAAAAGTGTGGAAATCCAATTTTGTACGTTGCAATGACAAACTTCCTCCCTTCAACGGAGAAACGTGTACACAAGACCAACCGCATTTGGTCGTCTGACTTTTCCATCAACACGCAAAAGCCTCGAATAACTTCCGTGTTTTCTCCACAATTCCGCATGAACTTTTCTTCTTGTTCGCACAATCACAAAAGATATAAATATATACATAAGTACATGCTTGGGGTATAATAGTAAAATAAAACGAACCCTAGGGACTGTCCAAGTCAAACTAAAGAAATCCTGGCGAAAATTTAAGAACCACTTCCGACCTTTTATAAGCAGTAAACGTCCCCCTAATGGTTTTCCCTAGCACAAAAAACTTAAAATGAACCTTCGACCGTTCCGACGTATTGTGCTGTGCTAACAAATGGTGTAAATCCTAGCATCCCTATCCAGGACCTGATGTATACTAACCCTCTCCCAGAATGAAAATAACCATAACAGAAAGAGAGTGGTTTACTTGTGACAATCTCCCAAAAAACTCCCACTTCCCAGAATGTCGTCTAGCGACGGATTTTACTGCCTTGGGCCAGAGCAGTATCTAATGTACGAGTTTTCCAGGCGGTCATAAACTTAAATATTTGCCAGCAAGGGGCAAATAAATTAAAGGAAGGAAATGTTTTGAAGCTGGCGGCCCTTGGGATAAGCTCTTAAGTGGAGCAAGGGTCGATATGCGCTTCCATCGATAATCTACATCATGTGGAAGTGACCACCTGGAGCAGGAATCCGTGAGATTCCAACTCGGCATAATCAAGCAAGCTGGTGACTTATATATTAGCAATTGGCCGAGTTTTATGTCAGAATTATTTTTGTTTTTATGAGTAAATTTGACCGGAACTCGATTATTATTATTACCTCCTCAATCACCAATAATATTTGCATCCTTATGGGGCACGTGGATTTTAAACTGGCTGTACCTACGAGTGTGCTGAAAATAAATGGGTTGCCGTTAGTTCCAGTGTTGCCAAATAACAAGCTCTCTTGGGGTAAGCCATGGTGGCAAAGTCTTCTGTTTGAGCTCCAGTTGTATTAGGACCCGTTCTTAAGGAAGGAAATAATGCATTCGGTATTCTTCCCATAACAATAAATTTTGGTCAATCTACAGATGGGAACACACCAGTATTGAAAAAATGTACTGTGCGAGAAACTGACATTGGTCCGAACGTAAACACCAAAAATGATACCAGGACTTAAAGTTACACCGACTAGGGATACCAGAAAGCTTCTCTGACAAAAAAAAGGGAACATTCTCTGCAGTGAAATGGAAAAGACCTTCCGAGGGTCGAACATCAATAAAACAATTAAACCTCTCGGCAAAATTTGCGAAACTTTTAAGATGGAATCCTAACAAGCAGATTTTTCATTAGGAGAGAATGCAATTCTAACATGATCTCATAAAGATAATTCTTTTGAATGTAGATAAAAAATTAACACACCAGGTTTTATAGGATTGCTGCAGTGAAATAATCAGATCCGGTTCTCCGAGACTAATACCCGGCTGATATGTTGTCACAGTAACAAATCTGGGCACTCTTTCCTGATCATCCACCTTGAAAGAGCTTAAGCGATCTCCAACGAACCGAAGAGCTAAACCGGATTTAGATGCTCGGACTACCCGGTCGACGGGGAGGAGACGAACATTAAACACCAAACCAAGATGTGCGACGAGACCTGCAATGATGAGGGGAAGCGCAATCGCTAGCGCAAAACTCTAGACACCCGGTGATCTCTTTTTTTAATTCAATTTCACTTTCTTGTATACCGGGATTGAGTACCGGACGACATCCTTCCCCCCGTACCCGGAACCAAACATGACCCAAAAACAAAAACAACAACAATGGTAACAACTACGACTCAAGGCAATACCGGGCGGACGGGAGTCCGCCACCAAAGAAAGTAGGTTCGGATGAGGAAAGTCTCAGAACAATCGATATCGACGTGATCGTTTTACTACTTCTCCGAGTAACGAAACCTGTTCCATCGCCAGTTCATCCATATTCTCTGCAACGTGTAGCAAGTTCGCGAAAAAAAGGCTCAGCAAGAAAAAGGAGCTCAAAGGCTTTGAGCATAAATGGTCGCGGGTTAGGGAGAGTCAATGGATCATAGCAACGCGTGCCCTCATCGGACCCCCTGACAGAAGCTGACGCTCGATGTCACACTCCAGAGTGGACGAGAATATCGCTCTTTACGAAGAGGACGCTGTCAGCGAAAAGCACCAGAAAAGAAATATCTGTCCTGAAACTTTGAGCTGCACCACATTGAATTTTAGGGTTAATGATCCTATTCCTCTTACCTCTAAGAAAACAACCAAATCAGCGGAAAGTATCCAGGATGCAAAACGTCGTGAAATGGGTGAATCCGATCTCTCTCTTCGAATGGAACCTTGGGTAAACGGGAAGCCCAAGGATAAACGAGCTTATTGCTCTTCGGAGCCAATACAAAATGATAAGGATGAAGAGAAGTCGACGGAACCCTACAAGGTCTCCTCGAAATTCGCAAGCTCCGCTAAGGTGTGTATAAAGGACAACAGCTCGACGATAGGGCGTTTGCTGCCAGCCCTAATTCTTGTAAAAGAGATCCTGTCAACAGGAACAGGGTAGATAAAAAATACTCTCAAAAAACGTGCCAAAACGAGGAGACTGCTTAGAGGTTTCAAGAATCGGGGCCGTAGCTCCTTAATGGAAAACAAATGCAAGCTACACTGTTAACCGCTGAGCGAAGACAGGGCAAAAAACCTCCTACCTTGGCGGTAATTGTTATCATGCAACATTCAATCGCCACAGGTAAAGAAAGCACCTCGAAAGAGAACGGTTAAACGACACTACCTCCATTATGGCCTGCCTATAACAAAAGACAGAAAAAGAACAAAGCCGAGGCCAACGGAAGCTTCCAAGTTGCAATAGTCGACTTTGGTAATCCAGAACGGAAGGTCTCTGACGACCAATGGCGGCTGCTAGAGCCAAAACTTTTAAACGGTGTCAATGACATTATCATAAAACGAACTGGGAATATCCCGCTCTTCAGACAGCTGAGTACCCTAAAGGGGTACCCCGTATAGGAGGTAGGGGTAATTTTAGAAAAAAATGACTCAAAATGAAAAAAAAAATCATTTGTGTCAAAGAAAAACAGGAAAGCGCGTATATAGTTTGCGAAAGAGCACATAAACTGTATGCTACAGAAATGGAGAACAGTGCTATTGTCAGATGAATCCAAATATAACATCAGATGGAAGTGCGCACGTTAGGCGACCAAAAAGAAAACGCTTAGACCCAAAATATTGCCACGGCACAGTTAAACACGGTGGGGGCAATATCATGGTGTAGGGTTGTTTTTAAGGCCAGGGAATGGGGCCTATCCACCAAATAACGGACATTTTAAATGGTCAAGGGTACAAAAATATAATGTAGGACATTATGTATCCATACGCGGATAAGATCATGCCCTTGCGCTGGATATTCCAACATGACAATGACCCCAAACACAAGTCTAGGCTCGTGACTGAATGGTTAACTGTGGCCGGAGTGTGTGTACTGGAATGGCCAGCGCAATCACCTGATCTCAATCCCATAGAGAATCTATGGGAAATTGTAGATCGCGAAATTTGGACTCAAGATTACTCCTCCAACTCCTCTCTTTTTGCAGCTATAAAAGAAGAATGGTGGGAAATCACCATGGATACAATAAACAATTTAATTGAATCCATGTCCCGCCGATGTCATCCAGTCCTTTAAAATAAGATATATCTAACGCAATATTAATTAACAGTCAATATTTATTCCGAAATAAGGTTAGTTGTTAAGTTGCCTTAGTTTTGTCAACGCCTTACGAAAAGGTGGTTTTGTTCTCCATTGAATTTCTTGTTATATGCTACTTTAAAATAAATAAAAAATAATGTTTTTGAAGAAGGAGTATTTGAAGTAACTTTATGTTTTAAAGTTTTAACTTACATCGGTTTTACATATCCTTTTGTTCTCATGCCAAGTTGCTTTAATTTTGTCACAGACTGTATATATATGTATATTATATCCACAATACATAAACAGTAGAATATGTATGGGGAGGCATGCTGCCCCTCTGCATCTTCACTGCAAAATAAACTAACACCATATGATTTTGGTTCTCATTTGAAAATGAAATAAGGCCATAAGTGGATGATGGCCTTAATTCATATGGCCTTAGTTCATGCTACCGAAAAGATATATAGAAATAAGGGGTTATTCCTAAGGAAACTGGACAAGGAATAACCATGGTGAGGAGCTTCTTTATAAGATGTTGGAGGGACTATCCAAGGCAGTTGTAACATCTCATTCTACTATTATTTAATAGTGCGGTATTAAAAGTAAGGCACTTTTGATTTACTATATTTCTTTGTGCCGTCGTGTGGAGTGAAAGAACCTCCCCCTAATCCGATGAGTTCCAGCTAGGTCGATAAAGTGCCGAAACTCACTCCATCACAACGGACTAAAACTTCTTGTCCCAGCCGTTACATGCCCGAAGAGAACCTGGTCTGCTGATATCGAAAATGTCATATCAACAGTGTCGGACACTATAGTAATTATGATTTTTAGGCTACTTAATTTTGCGACCAGATGGGATAGCGCTTAAAGACAAAAATAAAACGAGTGATCTTGCAAAGAAAATTGAAACCAAGCCAAAAAACCCCGCCATCGATCGGTCTGTTTGACAGCTGATCTCAGCTCATGTGTTGCCGTGTAGATGGCGTTAAGAATTTAAAATCCGTTCTCGCTTTGTTGCATTTGGCAATATCTACCTCTCAATTTGATCGACCGTACACCGTAGTTGTAGTTTTCAGAATATCAAATATAAAGAGAACGGTTATAATTTTGCAGACGAGCTTATCCCCATATATTTATTTATTTATTTTTTAAAGAACTTAACACTCAAGAGAATATTACTACTCTTAAAATGCCGGAGGACGTGCCAAGTTTTCGGAAAATTGGATAAAGAGAAAGAGAAAGATGTGTGGGCTCAGTGGTTATTTCGCTACTGCGGTGGCATCCAACATTTAATGGGAAGATTAAATTATTAGTGTAAATTGACTTGATGTTGTATTTAGGCAACCATTCATCTTACGAGATTTTAGTCGCCTGAAAAAAAGTCTTTCGAGCACGGCTGGTATTGAACCCCGAACCGTCCGATTGCGAACAAATCGCAATAACTGCTGGATCGAAATTTTGAGTTAGAAAGGGACCAATGGAGAATTTTGGTATATCATTGAAGTAAAAGGAATCTGGTATGAACGGGTTGTTGGCAAATGATTGTTTGGAAAATATAGCAAAAAAGTTGGCGATGGTAGAAATATCGCTTGGAAACTTGATTTCGAAAGCGAGGGGGAAGAATAACTATCGGTCTTAGTTTGCAATTGACAAATTGAAAAAAGGACTTTGGGTCATTTATAAGATTGGTTGATAGAGAGAAATAAGTTTCATTGTAAAGTTCAATGAAATGGAGATTTGTACCTAGATAATTTGAACGAATACGGCACATAACTTATTTCTTTTGTTTCATTCAGTCTACGATTTAGATGATATTTTATGGCGGGGATATGGCTAACAAAAGAAGGTGGAATTGAATATTTCTCGGTAAAAAGTGGAGAAGGCAGCGACAAGAGATAGATTGGTAAACTTGAGAAAAGCCCTGCTTAGATAGGTATAGATTTTACAGAAATTAGCTTTGTGAAAACTGTAAGAAGATAGAATTGCGCGGCGAGTCATTTGGCGGGGAGAATTGTGGTAAAATAAATGAAGATGTGAAGGCCGAAAGTTACCGATAGTTGAAAGAAAGAATAGGAGACAACAAGATACTGAGAAGTTGATGGGATCAGTTGTGAAGATAAAGTCTAGTTGCCTTTCCATATAAATGGTTTTTCATTAAGCGCTTCATATCTTTAAATTTAAATAAAACAAAGTGTGTGTGAGAAATCATCGAAATTTGTTATTCGTTTCAAAGGCCTATCGGTACCAGTGGGTGACAGTGGCTCAATTGGTAGTGGACTGGCTTTCAAATCGGAATTTTCGGTGTTCGAATCCCAGTTTCGCCCTAAAGACATATTCAGTTTTTCGTTAACGAAAATCAAGCAAGATGACTAGAAATCAACATCAAGCCAACTTCCACTAAGAATTTAGTCTCCCCATTAAATGTTGGATGCCACCCATGGAGCGAAATAACCACTGAGCCCAAACAACTTTCTTTCTCTCTCTATCCCATTTTCCAAAAAACTTAACACATGCTGACTGCTGAGGCATTATAAGTGTATTCATACCCACTTGAGTGTTAAGATCTTTAAAAAAAAAAAAAAATTGTGTGTGGAATATAACAGCTTTCAAATATCCGCCGCGGCTTCTCTGGGTCGCATGCAAGCGAAATGTCCAATTTTCCGTGACTCTTGCGCACAAATCAGGCTGAATTTGACCGATGGCATGGGTTATGTTGGCTTTGAGGTTCGCTGTGGTTTATGACTTATTCGCATAGACTTGTGACTACAGAAAACCCCACAAGAAAATGTGTAACGGGGTCCAATCGCACGATCTAGGTAGTTAGTTCATA
Source organism: Volucella zonaria (assembly GCA_963966105.1). Taxonomy (NCBI): domain Eukaryota; kingdom Metazoa; phylum Arthropoda; class Insecta; order Diptera; family Syrphidae; genus Volucella; species Volucella zonaria. The sequence goes on along the minus strand of OZ014530.1, from coordinate 188,821,359 downwards.
TCACATCCACGTGAAATGACCATGCTCCCGAATCGCGGCGTGAGCTGTGTGGCACGTAGCGGCGGTCTCTTGAAACCACATGTCGTTGGTGACCATATCATCCAATTCAGACCAAAAATAGTTTGTAATCATAGACCGTCGCTTGACGGTGATGACCTGGCCTACGTCGTTCTCAAAGAAATATGGACCGACGACGCCGCCAGCCCAAAATCCACAACAAACAGTGTCTTTTTCAGGATGCATTGGACGCTCTTGTATCTTGTATGGATTGGTGTCGTTCCAAATTCAACAATTTTGTTTGTTGACGTACCCATTCATCTAGAAATGGGGCTCATCCCTGAAGATGATTTTTCAATGAAAATTCGGGGTAGTTTCCAACTGCTCCAGAACAGCGAACACACGTCATTATCTATGGTCGTTCACCTTCAGCTCCTGGGATAGTTGAATTTTTTACGGGTTTAGGCCCAAGCCGCAAAAGTCGCCAAGTTGTGGTCTGCCAAAGGCCGAGTTCTTGTGCGCGACGCGAAATCGACTGCCTCGGATTCTCCTGCACACTCTCACGGACAGCGGCGATGTTTTCGGCAGATCTTGCGTTTCGTCCACGTCCGGGTGTTGGTTTATCGTTTACTGAAACAGTGGACTCAAATTTACACCACACTGCGAATAGCCCTCTTGGATTATGGCGACCGTAAAATGGGCAAAGTGCGCGGAAAATTACCCGAACATAACACCCATTTTGATAAAACATTTTTATCGTTTGCACGTGTTTTTGAACGCTGTATCCATCCACGGTAATTTGGCAAAACAGCCTAAATAAATGGCAGCCAATTTGACAGATGTAGCTCCAACAATTTAGCCGCTATCAACTGTTAAAATTCGGAAGTCCGTATTGGATGATCCAGTGGTTGGAAATACCCTTGACTTGACATTGACTAGAGTCTGTTGGCCGATCTAATAAGAGACGTTCCTTAGTAGAAATGGAATTAAAAGCGATGAAAAGATGAAGTCCATTTTAGCTGAGCTAGACTAAAATTGTCGAAGATAATGATATTATCAAGCGAGTCCAAAAAGTCAATCAGATTGCCAATTGCAATAATAGCAAGTTTGTAGGATTTGACAGGATGGGACAGAAGAATATAACAGCATATAACATATTGTACAAGCATCTACGACTAAGGGTTATTTTAACTGTCACAAAGTCGAGCTTAAAAGAAAAAGTGGTAACAAGAGAGGATCGAAAACTGTTGTGAATGTCCAGTAGGACACCTCGACAAGGAGAGTCAATCAATGGGGGTGTGCCATCATCAACCCGAAAGAAAGAATAACCTGATACCAAATGAAAGAGCATGATATTGACGCAAAACGGCGTGGATTTTAGAACGCAATCCTCTTACGTTCTGGTTATGGAAGCTAAGAAGATGGTTTTTGAGGGACTTTTTATTTAAAAAAAAATTGATTGTGGTCAAGTGGCGAAGTGGTATAGTGGCGAAGAGCAGCAAGACCATCTACAACTTTTTGGGGAGGGGTATTGAACATCTTGTGATACTGTATGTAAAGTTTCCGGAGACTAGTAAAATTGGTAGGGGGACTTTCCTGCTAAATGGAAACCATAAGGCTTGTTTTTGTTTTACCCTCGTATCACACGAATCGTAGCATAGGGCTAGATGGCCTATAATTAAGACTGTATATAAATAAACGTCGCTTAGGGCAACCGTGCTTTCAAGTGTCTGTGTTTGTTTTCCACATCCGTATATTTTTAGACCCGACTACTCCGTCCTAAGGGAGTTGAATGATCTGATAATTTTCAATGTTGCGGATGACTTATTTATCGTGAGGTAGTGCTTTTTGAATGACGTAAGGTCCCTTGAATTTGAGAAGAACTTTTTTGCTGGTATCGGGTATCGTATCGACGTTTTTAATGATCACGCAACCATCTTCTTCGAAACTGCATGTTGGATGATTATGCTCCTCAAAATTTCTTTTGTTGTGTTTCTGAACCTTTGCTATACCATCTAAAGCAGCCTTTTTGAATTGTCTTAAGTCAGGTCTTTTTCACTAAGAAAGTTAACTTGTTGATAACGACGCCCCGCTGGTTAACTTCAAACAAATACTTAGTGGGACTGTATCATTTAATGCATACATATTCAACCTGTTTGAAAACAATCAGAGCTTTGCGCCGAGTCCGTAAGCTCGCCAATCATGCCAATTAAAATTCGATTTACTCGTTCAACCTGACCATTGGCTTGCATTGAACTTGCATGCTACTTTAATGTGAGTTTTGTTACGATCTACCAGGAAGAAGCTAAATTCTAAGAAGGTAATACAGGAACCCCTTTGGGATACTATTCTATTGTAGATGGGCGACTATAAAACTCGAAATAGTTCATAAGCACATACTTCCTTTGTACTCGTCGATATAACTGGCTAAAGCTTAACAAACTTCATAAATCCATCCACCACCTGAAGCATATGTTTACGTTTTTATTGGATGTCCGGAAGTGGACCGATATGATTCACATGGATTGTAAAGAATAGAAGTGGTTCCTTAGGGATATTGAATAAGTTACGCTCGTTTGAGAAAGCAGCTGACGAGTACATAATACACTAGATAAAGGTCTTCGTAAACTTTTCCACTTTTTCTGGAATACCCGGGAACCCATAATGCATACGTAATTGATTAGAACACTTTGTAACCCCTAGGTGTCCGATCTTATCGTGGATATACAAGATATAATAAGATATACCTCCATGTCCGGATGAACGTAGAACCATAATTCGCCAGTCTTAGTTTTTCGGAAGATGACACCACCGCTTTAAATCTGCAGAACACAATCTTTCTTTTTACTAGAAACAAAAGGATCGCGACTTTGAGCCGCCGTCAACTGGAAGTCGTTATCTACGGAGCTAACTACAGAAATAACGTAACAGCTACTCAACGCGTCTGCGTCATTCATGTTCACTTCACTACGATGCTTGTAGTTAAAATTTTCGAGTTCTAGAACTCATCGCGCTATTCTTGGATTCCCATTCTTCTTATTCCATGTCAGCGTTAGGGAACTGTAATCGGTGACTATCGTTATGGGAACAAAAAAAAAGTGCGTTTCTTGGGCACGGGGAATCCACATGAAATGCACGAAGGCCCACTGCAGTCACTGTTTGGTGGGCAGTGAAAGAGTGATTGGCTCTTATATTTTTGAGGACGCCGACGGCACCATCGTAACCATAAATAATGAGCGCAACAGTCAGATGTCAAACGAGTTTTTTTTTGTTGATTCCAGAAGGATGGAGTAACCACTCATACAGGTCGGACAACGATGGATAACGTGGAATCACCAGTATCCACCACGTATGATCTCCGCACTAAAAAACATAAAGTGGTACATAGTAGAACTAGCAGAAATACGAATAATGGGCGAGAGGAAAATCGAACTAAAGGACGGAAACATTTTCTGTTATAAAGAATAATAGCAGTAAAGCTAAAAGCAGCAACCACAAAACTGTCAATAATTCAAGTTTATGTGCCCACAGAGTTAGCGAAGGACGAAGAAATAAATTGAGCAATTTTACTTCGACTTGGACACTGCACATAAGAACCTCAAAGTTGAAACTATGTTCGTCATAGGAGACTCCAACTCAAAAATCGGTATGACCATGGAAAGTGAAGAATTAATCATGGGCCATTGATATAGATATGCGAGAAGTGAAAGACTAATCCAGTGTATAAGGCTGCCGCCAAATGGGATTGTCAATAAAGAAATAGACTTCATCCCATCAAACAAAAGAAAATTCATAAAAGATGTATCTATCCTAAAAGAATTTTTCAGTAGGGACCAGTGGTAAAAACAAACTAGGCAGAAATAAACTACACAATAAACTAATTCCAAACTATATATGAACGTAATTACTAAAAACTGCAAAGTCGAAACGCTAAGAAAAATGAGTATATTACAGGAAAGCGACAATATGTTAGAGGAGGCTATAATTAAAGCTTGCAAAGCATACATTGTACAAAGAATAAGAAGAAAGACCAACAAACTCTCTGAAGAAATAAAATAAACTATTAGGGAAAGGAATAATGATGAATAATAATAATGAACTAAAAATTTAACCAAGTGCTCAATCTGAAGCAAATATCTAGTGAAGATAACCAATGTAATAAGTCCTTAAGACAAAGTATTTACGATCACTGCAATTTGTTTGAGAAATTGAATATAAATGCTATGTGAACGAAGTGCAACTCACTTCACGAAGAAAGAGAGAGAAAGTGAAGACTGAAGAAGGAGGTTTTTCACTTGCGTTGGTAATGAAAAGCAGAGAATGTTCTTGTTTCCTATAAAAAAGCAAAGCCTAACTGATGGCAAGATCTGGATGACTGCCATTAAGAAAGACGGAGGAGAAAAACAATAATCGAAACAACAACGAACTTTTTTAGACCTTAGACTGTATACGACCTTACTTTCTAATGGAAAAACTGAATAAGAAATACCAATATTCCTATATGAGGAAATCAACAAATCAATAGCCGAATTAAAAAACGAGGAATGCGCAGGATATGACGAAATTAAAGCAGAAACGCTAAGATTGGGAAACATGTTATAACATCAATATGGGCAAAAATATTCAATGAAGTTCTTACAAACGAACAAATAAGTCTACAAAATTGACAATAATACTTATTTACAAGACAGAGACAACACTATGAGTTACAGACCAATAAACATTGTATCCTCAATATGCAAAGTTTTCGCAAAATGGATTTGAAAAATTATGGATGAAAATTAGCCCCGTGAACAAGCTGGCTTCAGATCTGGATTCTCGACTACTGATCACTTGCAAGTCCTTAATCAGCTCGTCGAAAAATGCTCAAAATACCAGTAAAAACTGTATTTACGATTTGTCGATTTCACGAAAGCATTCGATACCATAGATCACGCAATGACTTTTCGCTTAATGAGCGAAGTACATCCGTATAATTAGAAATCTAACACTTCAACAATGGGGCTTGCAAAAACCGGCCGACCCTTCCAATTGATGAAGGGAGTCCGCAATGAAGATCCGCATGCAGCTATATTGCAGGGATGTTTTCAAATACTTAAATTGAAACAACATGGGGGTCAAAGTGGATGGATAAAACTTACATAGTCTAAGATTTAACGAAGACATTACACTAATACATACATAGCACAATTCCGTTCGAATACCTCAGCTAGGAGTGCTCAGGATTTAGACAAAACTAATGACTAAGGCTGAAAACATTTTTTGATATCAACACTCACCAACGGAAACACAATATAACAAAACAAACCATTTCGTTTGGTATACGTTCAGATAAGAAAAAAATTTGTTTGCAAACTTCTTCATTGTGAAGTTCGTCACAATTCCCGACGCCACTCTCAAATAAATAAACGTCAGTGTGAAACAAATAACAGCAACGAAACTTTGCTTCTGAAAAACAACTTTCCAGCTAACAATAACGAGACATGTTCTTTTTGATTTGTCGCATGCGGTGTGTGCTGCGCCATAAGCAAGTGTGCAATAATCGATACGAAGCGCTGCTTTGAAAATTATTTGTTACATGCAGTGAGTTTTGGTCGTATGCAAAGGCATATACAGTGGCGAGCAAAAATTAATACATGTTTCAAGAAAATGAAATAAAAGACAATAATTTTATGTTTTTTTCATTACGAACTTTATCAAATTATTTTTGTTCTTGAATCTACAATTATAATTTACTATTCAATAAAAAAAAAATAAGTTAAAAATACTTCAGAGACAACTGTATAAAAATTAAAAAGTAGCAGAGACTCTCATTTATTCAATTTTGCACGGTTCTCCGAATTTTCTTATAACTCCCGTTATTCTTAATCAAGCTTTGTTTCTTTGTTTATTTTGTTTACATTTTGTTCAGGATGACGATAAATATTTCCAGCTTTTGTTTTTTTTATATTTTTTTTGTTATATTGATGTTTAAATTAATATATTTAAAGAAAAACTATTTTGTAGTGAAAGAAAAAATTAAAATGAGGAAAATTTCAACCGAAGTAGAAAATACAATAGTTTGGTTGTTTCAAAAGGGCTTTCCTTCAAGACAGGTCGCAAAAACGGAGTTTTGTTTAAAAAAAAGAAGAAATGTGCAGTAAAAAAACCGCAGTCTAGGCCGCCAAATAATTTTAACTGATTATGACGCGCGCTCGATGGAACGTTTTATTAGGCGAAAAGAATGCGAAACACCAAAGATAGCAGCAAAATTGTTAAAAAAGAATGCTAGCGAGTGGACAGCTAGAGAGGCTTTGTAAACGATTCGTTTAGTAGCAGCTGTTAAACAGAGAAAACCAGCTCTCCCTAAAACAAAAAATTTAAGGGCACGCCTAAAGTTCTATAAGGAACATAAAAACTGGAATGTTGAAGATTGGAAGCGAGTTATTTGGTTAGATGAGACAAAAATTAACAGGTTTCAAGGAGTATTATTGACATCAAACAAAACCAGGAAGCATGACGGTGGAAGCTTAATGGTGTGGGGATGCTTCACCTGGTGGAATACGGGTCCGATGAGGATCGAAGTTATAATGAAAAACGAACAGTACCTTGATATTTTTCGTACGAACTTGCACGGACTGCCCAAAACTGGCTTGGGGAGCTGGTATTTCAGACTATGAAGAGGTTAGTCTGATAGAAAATCGATGGCCTTACTGAAAAGACGGCGGGCGTAATAAAATAACCCTCCAAGACTCTGAATGACTTATGGGAGCGAGCACAAGAGCAGTGGTTAAATATTTCCCATGTACGAATTGAAACATTGGTGGAAAGTAAGGCAAAAAGGATGAGGAGTATTATAAAAGATAAGAGATTATTGACCAAATATTAAAAAGTGGCAGAAAATAGTCCAAAAAGAAAATCAAAGGAACATGCAACTTTTAAATTTTTATATGGTTATCTCTTAAGTATTTTTTATTTATTTTTTTGTAAAATTGTGAATTTTTATAGTAGTTATACGATTACAAATAATTTGATTAAGTTCTTAATGGAGCAACATACAATTATTGATTTTTATTCCATTTTCTTGAATCACGTATAGTACTCATTTTTTCTCGCCACTGTATGTATCTCCGACAACCAGTCATGAAACACATCGAGTCCAAAACATGTTTCTTGTTTCCCCGGCTTTAGTGTGTGTTATCAATAGATTGTTGTTTCATTAGTCAACAAAAAACGTTTTGTCTGATCAGGTGTGTTTTCAGCCTAACGTACAACCATTGCAAATACAACTTGGAACCGAAAACCTCGAATATGTTGGTGAATTTATATACTTAGGACAATACATTAGCTATCTTCAAAAGCTGTTTATTATTATTATTATAATCTTTATTGTTATGTAAGTAAATTACAAGAACAATATTAATTGCTTAACCATAGCTACCAGGACTATCAGCTAATATTTATGTACGAGGGCGGGTATATAAGTCCGTGACTTTTGGATTAAAACACAGATTTTTTGATAAAAAAATAAATTTATTTTTCAACGTAGTCTCCCTTGAGCTCTATACACTTTATCCAACGCTTCTCCAATTTTTTATCCCTTCCAAAAAAAATGATTTGTCGAGGTCTTCAAAATAGGCCTTTGTTTGCGAGATGACTTCATCATTGGAGTCAAATCTTTTTCCACCAAGCCATTTCTTCAGGTTTGGGAACAAGAAATAGTCGCTCGGAGCCAAATCTGGAGAATAGGGTGGATGAGGGAGCAATTCATAGCCCAATTCATGGATTTTTGCCATGGCAACTGCACATGTGTGCACCCTTGCATTGTCTTGGTGGAAAAGAACTTTTTTCTTGGCCAAATGAGGTCGTTTTTTTTTCAAATCGTCATTGAATCGGTCCAATAAGTTGGCATAATATTCCCCATTGATTGTTCTTCCCTTTTGAAGGTAGTCAATGTGGATTATCCCGCGTGCATCCCAAAAAACAGTCGCCATAACTTTATTGGCTGACAAACCCACCTTGGCCTTCTTTGGCGCCGATTCACCCTTAGAAACCCACTGTTTTGACTGTTGTTTGTTCTCTGGTGTGTTGTGATGGATCCATGTTTCGTCCACGGTTACAAAACGGCGCAAAAACTCCTCCATATTGCGATTAAACAACGCCAAACCTTCCTGTGAAGTTGTTACACGATTGCGTTTGTGGTCGACTGTGAGCAAACGCGGCACCCATCTTGCGGAAAGCTTTCTCATGCCCAAGTGATCATTCAAAATTGAAACCACTGAGCCATGCGAGATCCCTACGGCTTCCACAATCTCTCGCACTTTCAATCTTCGGTCGGCCAACATCATATCGTGAATTTTTTCGATTGTTTCGGGTGTAGAGACCTCAACTGGGCGTCCAGGACGTTCGGCATCTTCAGTGCTTGTACGGCCACAACGAAATTCAGTAAACCACTTTTTTACCATTGAAATCGATGGTGCAGAGTCCCCATAGTATTTATCAAGCTTAGCCTTGGTCTCGGTAATGGTTTTTTTTCGCAAGAAATAATGCTAAATAAGCACACGAAATTCACTTTTTTCCATTTTCTCCTCAAATTAGTGAGTAGTCTGATAAAAATAGCTGTCAAACACAAACTAACTGACGCAGCAAGTTTAAATTTTGACAGGAGTCAACTGACAGATGCAGTGTTGCTGATTCAGTAAAGAGGTCAGAAATTCAAAAAGTCACGGACTTATTGACCCGCCCTCGTATATACATGTTGTTCAGTATTTTCTCGTGTCACTTTATCAGCACATATTGTATCGCACTTAATTTTTTTGAATTTCATTTCTATTTGCATCTATGCTTCATTTCACTTTGGAATCTAAACATGTAACATATTTCATAAATGAACGAATACCTTTAATTACCACTGTGCTATTATGAATTATGTATTGTAGTTAAAATATTCCGGAACATGATCAAACGTTGATACGGATTGTACATAATATCCCCTCATTATCAGCAGATCTATGCTCATTACTCATGATCATTATATTGTATTTTAGCGTAACTGAACTATTTTTTCCTATCGTGTGTTGTTTTACTTGCTCTGTTAAGTTGGCGGAATAAAGACGTGCTGTGAAGTTATTGGTTTTTTTTTATTCAATTTAAAAAATAATTAATTGACAAAACATATATAATGTGTTACATGGATAATTATATGTAGATACTAACGGAGAGTAGGAATAAGTGGAAAAAAAATAATAAATACATAAATAGTGTTAATAAAGTTATAATTGTGGGGGTTATAATATTAAACAAAATAATATAATTGGATAGCTGTCATTAATCAAATTTAATTAGGTACTTGAGCAGCGTACAAGCTTTTTTTGATGTTGGTTTTTGATAGTGTGATGAGCAGTTCTTTAAGTGAAAGAGAGCAAGATGTGCTTGCGAGTGCGTCCTTAATCTTCTGGCAGTCGAGGA